>OX638372.1:79899129-80024732 GCA_951812925.1 Calliopum simillimum | reverse complement strand
TTTCACATAGGGGGGTAGCCGAGGTCGATAAAATTTCGTCCATACAATTTGGCCCAATGACATTACTTTTGTCTTTATAAAAATTTTTAAAGTTTAGTATGAAAATAAAAAAAAATTACTAAAAGGTAAAATTTTCGATCAAAAATGCGCCGAACTAAAGTTGAACGCAGAGGTATAGTTCCTTGGGCAAATATTCATAGAATTGAATGAACTTTCACATTGGGGGTAGCCGAGGTCAGTTTTCAAATCGGCCCACCCTAATATTTATATATATATAGATTTAAACAGACACAAATCAAACAATTTTTTTCTGAATCTTAAATATTCTGAAAATAATTAAGTTAGATGAATTTAACACTTAAATTTAATGTGGACCTATACAACCTTAAAAATTATCTTTTTGTTTGATTCTATTTTTTTTTTTTTTTTTTTGTTTGTTTTAACTATCCTATCTACAGCCTCTACGCACCTTATGAGCTCATCAGGAGAGAGTTTTAGGAAAAAATCAAAAAAAAATATGGTTTAGGTTGCAGAAGCCCTAACAAAGGATTACAAAAAAAAATAATACATATAAAAAACCTCAAATACTAATTAATATTATGGAAAATTCCTAATTATTATTTATTAATCTTAGATGGTTTTCTTTTCTTTATTCGTTTATATATATTTTTTTTCCTTCTTTTTTTTAAAAAAAATTTTTATGTTATTAGCCTAATTTAAATTTGCAAATTTGAAAATAAAATAAATTTATTCGTGACTTAGCTTTCTGATAATATTGTAAATCCTTAATGCTGGCGGCGTTGAATCTACTCCTTCATCCTCCTAGTTTTCTGCTGCGGCGTCTTTTCTTCAGGTTTTTGATACCCCGGAATGGTATCAATTTGGAGAAGATATTAGGGTGCAGCACTTTTTTGAAATAATGGGAAAATTAAAGCTTGCATCAAAGATTTTCTTAGGAGCAGGCCTTAAAACAAAGACTGCATACTTTGTTTTGATCAAAACCCCCGAAAAGATGGTCCTTCCGGGGCTTGAATGAAGGTCTTAACGACAAAAATCATTGTTTTTTCGCAGCTTTTTTATTTTATCTCAAAAACCACTAAACTATTGGTAGTAATTCATACCAAATCTTTGAAAAGGATTAATTTTCTACATTTTTTGTGTTTTTCTCATTGCTCTACAGTGAAGTTTGCCCTATGGAGTCCCGGAAGAAGCTAAAAATTTTAGATTAAAAAAACAGTTTTTTAGCTATAACTCAAGATACAAGACACACACAAAAACTTTAGACCTCAATCAATGTAGGAAATCTGTTTTTCTTTAGATTTGTTTTTAAATCTTTATTCCAAAAGAAAACGGTTTCCCACTAGAGGCCGAAATTTGTTAAAAATAATTGTGTATCATGAAAAAACGACCTTTTATTGTTTTGGTTTTAAAATATACCCAAAATTTTGATTAGAAGCTAATGAAAAAAATTAAGAGCTTTTAAACATGGTCTTTAGAATGGAAATCGGACTAAAGTTGCGCTAGAAATGATAATTCTTACATACTTGGTATTTTTTGTGAAGTTATGATTTTGGGTATTTTTTGTTTCACAGTGTATTTTGCATCCGCAACTTAAGATTTTTTATGTGTATTACCTTACGTTAGAGGACGATAAACAGCGCAACTTTCAAGACCAAGAATGTCAAAATCGGTTTGCGAATTTCAGCCTGAGAGTTTGGATTGTTTAAATTTTTGTCATATACGGTTTTTTTTTTTTTTGAGTATGATTGACTGTATACACTAAATACCGTAAAAAATATGTAGGTACTATTATATCCCAAAAACTGTAGGAAATATATTTTGTTATATTTTGTTCCTAATAGTCATCTTTCCACAGGCCTTAGAGGACGATTTTTGTGAAAAAAAAAAAATCGAATTTTTAGAAAATTTTATTTCGAAGCAACCTTTTGACGTTTTTGCTTGCATATTTTCACAAAATTTTTTTAAAGAATTTAAGATAGGGTTAAAAGCTTTTAAACGTAGTTTTTAGAATAGAAATCGGTTGAAATTTACGCGTGATATCACAGTTTTTATATACTCTGTGATACAAAAAAATAACCCAAAATCATATCTGCACAATAAAAAACACTCTTATAGCTTGCGTAAATTCCAACCGATTTCTATTTTAAAGACCACGTTTGAAAGCTTTTAACTTTTTCTTAAGTTTTCTTTTAAAATTTTCAGGGTTCGAAAATATCCGATATTTATTTTAAATATCAAAATATCGTATTTATGATATATATCCGATATATATCAAAATTTTGATATATTTCCATTTTGTATGAAAGCCATATTATTATTTTAATGTATCATTTATGTAAACTAAATATTTAGGTACTTAAACAGACAAATGAAACCAAAACAAAAAATCTTCTTCTTGATCAGGCAAAATCAAATCCTTTGTTAAAAATAACACAGTCCCGCATGGGTTTTCCTCTCTGAATTTTAAATAGCGATTTCTTTAGATTTAAGTGTGCTGATTATGAGAAAAATAGTGAAAAAATGCCAGCACGTCAAAATTTTCTGTAATTTTAGTTTTACTTAAGTGCCTTTTTTGTATATACAAAACTACCTCGCCTATACCACTGAACGTATCAAAACCATATTTGCACGAAATGTTTTTTTGGTGCTCCAAAATATTTATAAGAAATATGGGAACGATTGGACAAGGGGTGTTGTACCCCTCATACAAAAAAAAAAAAAACTCAAAATAACACAGGTTTACAAAAAAAAAAAAAATGTCATGGCGTTTTGAACAGACTATGTGTTTCCTAGTGACTTTGACGACCTGAATCCGAATCCGGGGTCTGTTTCAAGGTCACATGGAGGTCAAAATGGTCATGTGTCGTTTAGTGATAAATTCGCTAAAATTCTGAAACTTATTTTATATCATTGAATTCTTAGTCCTTAAAAAGAATATGTAACCAAAAAGGGTCTCTCGGGCCTAGCTTCGAAGATATAGCCATCGTAAGATCCGGGTATATCTTCTATGAAAACCGCTATAAGTTGGGAACTACTGGAGAGATTTAGAAAATATTGGTGTCGTATGAAAGGTATTTTGTTGTTGTTTATGTATTTGTTGTTGTAATTGAAAAATTTCAAAAAAAGTCATATCTCAAAAACTATGAATCCAATTGAAAATATGCACATACCTTTCATACGACACCAATATTTTTCAAATCCATCCAGGGGTTCCCAACTTGTAGCGGTTTTCGTAGAAGATACATCCGTATCTTCCGATGGCTACATCTCTTAAACTAAGTCCGACATACCCTTTTTGATCACATATTCTTTTTAAGGACTAAGAATTCAATGATAAAAAATTAGTTTCAGAATTTTAGCGAATTTATCACTAAATGACACATGAACCCCATTACCTCCATATGACCTTGAAATTTTTCTCAGACGTTTTGGAAAAAAACGGACGCCGGATTCAGATTCAGGACGCCAAAGTCCCTAGGAAACACATAGTCTGGTCAAAACGCCATGACATTTTTTTATTTTGTAAACCTGTGTAATTGAAAATTTTATTTGAGTCGCTCCTACGCCTATACCAGTAGGTATATTGAAACCATATTAACACCATATATCCGCCTGATATTCCAACAGATTAGTCTTGATAATGAGGGTAATTCAATGAAAATACGGTGGTATACAAAGAAATCATACCAAAAACAAAAAACTCATATCTACTTAATTTACCTGCATTATGAAACATCATACCTGGATGAATATTATGCATAGCAACTATCTTGATCGTACGGGGACCACCAAAAAAATAAATGGTGCAAGAATGGGTTGAACATGTTGAGAATTTTAGGCGTGATATTGAATAGTACATAAGCCTTAACGATTGAATAAATAAGTTCTCAAATGCTGCAAAAACGAACAAGAAGGAAATAAACCAAGTTCAGATTCATGATTAGGAGGTCCTAAACCATTATAATTGGCTTCAATAATCAAGAGAGGAAAAAAAAGTGTCGAATTTGCAGGCCTGTGTAATAGAATAAACACAAAAAAACTTACTCTTTCGTAACGAAATTTTTCTGACACGACTGGCAGGCACCATTAATGCCGACAGAATTGTTGCCATTTATGGATTAGAACTTACTATTAGGGAGTATGTTTTTTTTTTCGGAAGTAGAAATACAGTAACAAACGCCAAAAATTACTTAATAACATAAAATTTTTAAAATAATTTTGTATTGATATATATCATAAAAAATCATTTGATATATATCGGATATATATCATGATATATATCCATTGATATATATCCTTCGAACCCTGAAAATTTTTGGAAAATTTTTAAGCAAAAATATCAAAAGGTCGCTTCAAAATAAAAATTTCTAAAAATTAGGTTTTTTTTTTAACGAAAATCGGCCTCTAGCGCACAAACTGTTAGCTGTGGAAAGATGACTATCAGGATCAAAATATAGCAAAATATATTTCCTACAGTTTTTGAGATATAATGCGTCTCTTGTGTTTTGAGTTATGGCAAAATAACCGCTTTTTGAATCAAAAAATTTGAACTTCTTCAGGGACTTCCATAGGGAAAACTTCGCTGTATAGCAATGAGAAAAACACAAAAAATGTAGAAAATTAACTCCTTTCAAAGGTTTGGGATGAATGACTACCAATAGTTTTGTGGTTTTAGAGATAAATTAAAAAAACTGCAAGCAAACACAGATTTTTGTCGCTAAGACCTTAATTCAAGCCCCGGGCGGGCCATCTTTTCGGGGGTTTTGATCAAAACTAAGTATGCAGTTTGTTTTAAGACCTTCCTCTTTGATAATTTTTAATGCACTCATTTTTTTTGGAATTTTGCTGCATAAATTTTTTTAATTCTTAATTTTCTTTGTTTTAACCCTACTGGTGAATACTTTTCTTGAAAATCGAATCCTTTCCTTCTTGTCACAAGACACGCTTTGTATACGCCAGGATATCCGTTTATATCTGATTTCTGCTTGAAAACAAATTTGCAATAGACTTAAGTTGTGATTAAGTTCATATAATTGATTCGAAGTCCATATATTGTTTTCCTTGACGACTCCAATTCAATGTTCACAGCTTTTGTTCATTCAATAACTCTTACTTTTATCTCTGTATACGTCGATGAGTACGCATTTTTGATTCGAATGTGAAATCGGTTTTGTTATATGGGTGCGAAACATGGCTTGTTACTGAACAACTAACGAACAAGCTGCAAGTATTCGTCAACAAATGCTTAAGGCGTATACTAAAGGTTTGGTGGCCTCGCACTATATCAAATGCCGAGCTACATCAAAAATGCAAACAGAAGGCTATAGCAAACGAAATCAAGCTGCGCAAATGGGGATGGATTGGTCACACTCTCCGGAAACCACACAGCGAAGTTTGTCGCCAGGCGCTTGAGTGGAATCCACAAGGCAGTAGAGGACGTGGTAGACCCAAAACCAACTGGAAAAGGTCGTTGGAAAAGGAAATTCAAGAATCGGGAAAATCGTGGCAAGAGATCAAAGTCATCGCAAGGGAACGTGACAAATGGGGAGATTTCATATTGGCCCTATGCCCCTCCTAGGAGTTAAAGGAGAATACATACATACATACGTACGTCGATGCTGCATCGCCTACAAAACCGTCAGTGTTTAAGGCGAACGCTATGTAGTTCACTCCTTTAAATCTCACAGGTTTATGTCTGTTTTTAGTATTACTCCGCAACACCTGTTCTTTTTGTTCTTCCTGTAATGGCAATACTTCTTGAGATGACATTTATTCAAAATCTCCAGCGAAATTTTCATATTATTGTTGTAGTTTAAGTGACCACGTTTCTTGTGCCTTATACCGATTTCTTCACATCTTTCTGCTGAATGTGCACCTGCATATTTCTTAATTTCCAAATCGAACTCATATAGCTTGAATCTTCTTCTGCTTTCCAGCACCAAGTGATCACCTTTATAAACTTTCACCTTGCCTACAGAAAAAACTGTCTTCATACCAGCTTCTAATCTGCGAATCGAGAAAAGATTGCATTTAAACCTTTGCAAAACAAAACTTTGTTAACGCTGCAATTCAAATGTTTGCCATTGACAAAAATGGTTCCTTTAATAGTTCCGATCTTTGTTGCTTGTAACGAAACTCCATTCTTCGCAACTCCAATAGCAATCAGTGTTTCCAGTGTCGTGATATGATCAAAATATTCTTCATTGTTTACCATATGATCTGTAGCACCTAAATCTATTTACGGAATATGGGGATGCATTCAAAACTTTATCTTCATCTACCATAAACGTTACGTCATCAGAATTTGACAAATTTTCTAACTTTTCTTTCTTCCATTTGTAGCAGTCTTTCTTTATGTGCCCGCTTTTGCCACTGTAATGACACTTCCATTTAAACGCTGTTCTCATCGCCACACTTTCGGCTAGTGGATCTTCTGTACATTCTGTAATGGTTTTCTTCTTTTCTTCTTCTAAAAGTCTGCTCTTAACGAAGTCCATCTCAAGCACGTTAGGACTTATAGTTTCAATCGCCGTAACAACCGTATTAAACGAGGATGGCAACGTCAATAGTAAGTGACAAATTACGTCCAGTTTTTCCAATTTGGCTCCTGATGATTTCAGTTGTCGAATTACTCCATTTAATTTCAGAAAGCGCGCTTCTAAATTATCTCCTTCACTGCATTTCATGGTAAGCAACTTTTTCCTTAACAGAAGCTGAGTCGAAATGCTTTTCTTTTAAAAAATATTTGTAAGAGTTTTCAAAACTTGAAACGCGCTTTCCTTATCTTTCACGTACTCTAGGTGCGAATCTGCAACCCTTCTAATAATCACCGACTTCGCTTTCTTGTCGTTCCTTCGGTGCTCGTCGATCTTAGCAGCAACCGCTTCTGCCTGGACGATGTCTTCCACATCTACCTTGATGTATTTCAAAAGTGAGTGCTCGTTCAAAACGGTCTCCAAACGAAACTTCCAACTATCAAAATTTCGTCCCTTGAACAATGCAATTGAGAACTTCTCTTCCGCCATTTCTGGGCCCATACATAACCAGATAAAATAAAGATGCCGAGGATTCGATGATAGAGGAACAAACAGATTATTTAATAAAATGTATTTTGTACAAAGTTCAGTTTGCTTCTAATGAAAAATTAGAATGAAAATTGTGTGAACAAACAAAACATTCACAGGCTTCTATACAAATGGTGTAGCAAGTATTTTAGTATATAGTACATATTTAATTGTATATATATATGGGGAAATCTCAGCAAGTGTGGACTTTTCGAAAAAAAAAAATTTTTTTTTCAAACATGTGGCACCCTTTTTTGGACCACGAATTATTGATTTGAGATACACTAGAAGTATTTTACAGCCAGCGGTACTGACTTTTTTCGATCGCCTCCCCCAATATCGTCAAAAATCTCGCGTCACGGTGTTTGTGTTTGAACTCCTCTGAAACGGCTCGACCGATTTTTATGAAATTTTTTATATGTATTTGGTAGGTATGGAAATCGGTTATAAAGTATTTTTCATTCCTCAAGAGTGTATATTTAGGGTAGCCCTCATACAAAAATATTTTTTAAATCGGATTTTCTCACATACCAGTTAATCGATTCACATTAATTCTACACCACGTGGTTTTTATATTAAGTTGCACTGCTTTAACTATAAAACTTTTATTTAGGGTGGCCCTCACACAATTTTTTAAATCGTATTTTTTCAATTCACATGGAATTTGCCTTTTATATCAAGAGGCACAGCTTAGGTTAAAAAATTTTCATTAAGGGTGCATATTTAGAGTGGCCCTCATACAAAAAATTTTTTTTAAGGTTATGCTGCACCGATTATCATGAAAGTAAGCATGGAAATTGAAGGGAATAGTTCTGAAAAATAAAATTTAGCATCTGTGTATAGTCAGGGTGGCACATAATATAAAAAATTTTTTTAAGGTCATATTGCTGCGCCGATTTAGCATTGCCAAATACATTAAAAATTACTATTTTAATTTTTGGTTGTTTTTTTTTTTTATTTCCAACTTATTTTTATCTTTTCAAAAGTTTTTAATATATTAAACAAGTATATAATTCCGATACAGCTTCAAAAGGTTTCTGAATTTAAATAAAAAAAAAAAAACAAAATTAAAAAAAAAATCATCAAAATCGGACCTTTCCTTGAGGACTTCCTCATTTTGCCAGTTTTAGGTCTTTATTGACTCCACTATAACATCACTTATTGATAACCTTGTTCGATCGTTTTTTACAATTCTCATTTATGAAAAACTGCAGATGCTTTTCGTTTTTCATATTGCTTTGCCCGTTTCTCAGCAAGTTTTGCTTTGCGATTTTCTACAGGAGTCCGGCGATCAAATCAATTTTGAATTCATACAACCAAGGTGACAAATTTTTTAACATCAAATTTAATTCTTATCACACAATAACTTACCCATTTTTATAAAATAAAGCAGAAGTTTTCACTTGTATTCAGAAAACAATATCTACATACAAGAAGAGCACAGCCAACCATTTGAGATTTTTTTCCAATTTTTACCCAGTCAAATTATAGTTTACAGGTGATCTCGGTTGACACTTGTCTCAATACTGGTCGAAATTTACCCAGTAACCATAAAAATATATTCTTAAAGTCTTCAAAAGCGCGTAAAACCAAATAACTTCAAGTCACTATTACGGTTGGTACCCGACCTCCAACGAGCAATTAAGTGTCGGCATGTCGGGTGACCTTCGGAAATCTTCGGGTGTCACAGAAAACTATTAGTTAAGGTTTTTTGATAGTTCGCCATGCATTTTTTCCTTCTCGTATTCTTCGTTTTGAGTACGAAGCCTTCGGGTGACCTTCGGGAACCTTCGGGTATTTTAAAAAAACTACCTGTTAAAGTTCTTTGACAGTTCGCCATCGATTTTTTCTTTCTCGCATACCTAGGTATTCTTCGTTTTGACTATCAAGCCTTCGGGTGACCTTCGGCAAACTTTGGGTGGCCCAGAAAATTATCAATTAAAACTTGATGAAAGTTTGCCATAGATATTTCCCCTCCAGTGTACCCAGATATTCTTCGTTTTGACTATGAAGCCTTCGGGTGATCTTCGGAAACCTTCGTGTAAAGCATCAACACATTTCCATACCTGAGATACACTCATTCCCAAAATTTTAGCTGAATTGGCTTAGTAGTTCCTGAGTGATAATGCTTCACACACACACACAGTCATTGTACATATAGATGAACCTTAAAAAATTTTACATACTAGCCATTGTTGAAGAATGTTCTGAGGGGCGATTTTTTTACATATTCATTGGCCCTAGGTCCAATGTTTTCGCAAGGTTTGAGACAATTTTGTGCCCTCGGATTTTTGTGCCCCTCAAAATACCATTTTTTTAGACGTATTTTCGCATGAAAAATCGACATTTGAGCTTCTTCTCAAGTGTGTTACCACCGAACCAGTGGTGGCACACCCTTTTATCTGGACATAACTTTTAGTCATAACATTAAAAAATCATATTTCATGAGGAATATTGCGAAAAAATAATCGCCTCCAGAGCAGCATGTTAGAAACCGAAAATTACCAGATTTTGGGTAAAAACCATTCACACAACTTTGAAGACCCATATCTAGCGTTTTACCTAAGGCACATCAACGAGATGCAGTTTTTCTTACGTCTTAACATTCATGTTAAAGATACTAAAAGCCCAAAACAATTTGCTGAACCGCCTCAAAAGTTATGGCTCAATAACGGAAGCGGCTTATTCAATTCACACTCAAAATTTGTGGATTTTGCTCGAATTTCGGCAAAATAAATAAAAAATAAAGCTTCCAGACGGTAGCACACGCATGTTTTTGTATTTAACATCATCCAATAAGTGTCCCAGACATGTTGGAATGGATGGGAAATGCAACGGGTGCTGACTCGGCGAACCGAGACCTATTCACACACGAAGTCCACACTTGCTGAGATTTCCCCATATATTTTAACACTTTTTTCCATAGTGGCATGATGCTAAATCGGACCAGAAATATGTAGGCACTCTGTGCTGTTTTAGGAAAGGCAAAAGCCGTTTTTGAAGACACTCCTTAATATACATTTCTGTATTTATCGTTCCTGATGTCACAAATGCTTGGCTTCTTTTTTGCCACAACTGCAAATGGCTTGCCACACAAAAAACTTCTTAGTGAAATTTGTTTTCTTTTTAGTCCGGTATTGTTCCTGAATATTACCTCGTCCATCAGTCACATAAAAATCTTGACCCGAAAGTTGTGAAAAGTCTGCCAGAACATAGGTTTCATAATCCATCACATAGCACGGAAATTCCCAAGAGGAAAAATTTCTAGCGCTTCTGATCCAAGCACTTCAAAAGTGCTTGTCCCCATAGAAACTTAGAAGCACTTTCACAATGATTTTTTATAAAGCTGCAGTAAGAACAACATGGGTTCGAACCTAGCCCGGGTGATTTTTTTTACTTTTTTTTGTTTTTTGTTTTTTTAAATATTTTTTATTCAACATCTTTATTCCTCTTTTCTATTTTCCTTTCTCTTATTAATTTACTTCTGTTTAATTGAATAGAAATTGATCACACAATGATTATATGTAAGGCTGCAGTAAGAACAACGTGAGTTCGAACCCAGCCCGTTGATTCTTTTTGCTTTATTTTTTTTTTATTAAAATATTTTTTATTCAACCTTTTTTTATTTCACTTTTCTATTTTCCTTTCTCTTATTTATTTACTTTTGCTTAATTGTAAGGCTGTAGGAGCATTCGTATGTCAAATTCTTTGGACAATATTTGCTACAAATATACAAATATAAATTTAAATAAATAATAAATTTAAAATATACAAATTTAATACCCCTTCATATCATCGGGCATTGGTGTAGCGGTCTAAAGAGTTGGTAAATGTAAGTAAAAATAATCTGTTTCTATCTATCACACGGACGGTCGTGATTGAGAAAACACTTACCGCAGCATTACAAATATGCGTTTCAAATCCCTTTTTTGGTAAGGCTGCGGTTAGCATTTTCTCGATTACATCCTATGATATACAATGTTAAAAAGAAAGAATAGTTCTTACGGTGCGGAAGCGCTTATTGGTGAAAAAGATGCACTTCAGAAGGGTTTTTGAAGCACTTCTTTTGCCCTTGGGTTTTTTTTTTTTATAAAATTAGACCTCAATTTTTTAGCCCGTTTTTTTGCTTCTAAATTCTTTACCGCATTGTGATCCGAAACTCTCTGAACTATTGTATATACGACTTCAGCCCAGCATTAGCTTTATTTCTGCACACAAAAGAATCGGAGCATTTAATTACACGAGCTGCTTTTGTTACCAACATTTGTTGGACCATTTTTTCTTCCTGATCCAGGGGCCTTACTCTGTAATGCGATGCGATAGGAAATGCGTTGCGAAAGCTAGATTCTATGCCAAAAATAATTGCCACTCTGTAAATCTTTTGCATTGGGAGTAGCGTTGCCAACTATTTCTCACTGAAAACGCTACTCCCAATGCGAAAGACTAACAGGGGGGCAATTATTTTTCGCATCGAATCTAGCTTTCGCAACGCATTTCCTATCGCATCGCATTACAGAGTAAGGCCCCAGGTTTTCGTGCAATGTTTGAGTTTTCTTTATACTGTTTAATGGCTTTTGAAGCAATGTGATGAAGAAGCTTGAGATCTGTTGTTTTTTTTTTAAAGTTCGCAATGGATTTTTTTGAAAAGTTTTAATTATTTTTTCACGTACTTCTATTTCGCTGTCCATTTTGAAAGAAATAACAATTGAAAATGAATAATTTGAATAAATATAATAAAAAATTATTCGTTGGACATAGGATAAGTTATGGCTGAAAAAATGTGTATAAGTTTTTTTCGACACACCTTTATCTTCAAGTTTCGCCAATACTTTTCTATTGGCCGAACATCGTTAGCTTTCAGTGGGTATCCTTCTTTCGGAACGAAATTGATGTTATTCTCTTCTAGCATTTTTAGAGTAGATCGGGCGTAGTGTGTAATGGCGAAGTCAGGCCAATTATTGATGCATTGTGTTTCTTATAAAATGGTATAAACTGGCATTTCAGACACTTCTGTAAAATTTGGCATATATCGTACCTTTTTGTATGAAAGCTGGAAAGGGTAATTGTCGCCAAATTTTTTTATTCCAACTGTCGATATTGACAGATGACAGTACTACCTTTCCCTTTTGAGTAAAATTGCGGATCTGACATTGTTTTTGAATTCATTTTTACATAGATTTCATCATACATTATAACTCATTCAGTCATTTCTTTAAGTAAATGGTCATACAACCTTCGAAGCCTTGTTTTACCAACTTGAACTTCCTTTTCACTTTTTTTGGAAAATTTTTGTGTTTTGTGTGCATCAACAATCATGGTTCCATTTTTTTTATTTTTTTTTTTGCCAAATCCCATACTGAGATACTTAAGTTTTGGTTTATCAAAGCTACTATCCGTACTTTTTTTTCTCGTTTTTGGGTCACCTGGACCTTGTTTTCTTCAACTTTTTTTTAAACTGTGGAGAGAACAGGCACTCCCGTAATTGATTGTAATATTTTTACACTATTAACACTGATTTTGTAGCGTTTGGCCAACTTTCTGTAAGAAATCTCATTTTTAGTACAGTAATTTTTGCACAATTTTCAAAGTTTGCAGCTTCTTTTCGATACAGTCCTTAATAGAGGTTTTTTATTATTGAATGATATGCAGAGTTAATTCATTAATACAGTAATATATAGCAATACAATCATTTAATAATATCTAGGCAAACTGAAAGAGAATATAGATTGAATAATATAAAACTTAAAAATACATCTATATTGTATTTGCATATAATTGCAAGAATTGTTTTCGCATGACTTGTAGTTTAGTTAATTTTAACCAATTTGAAAATTTGTGTATATACGTACTTGTGATATAAATTCTAAGTATAACCGCATAATAAAATGTCTCACTTTTTAAATTGTGATTACTCTTCAAAAAGGAATTGTACAAAAAAATTAAAAGAAATCTATAAACTGACTAATAAAATATTTCTATGTAGAATATCAGTGAGTTATAATGTTTTTGTCTGGCTTTTAGGGCAAAATGTCAGCCTTAACGCAATTTTAAAGATCTGAGCACTGTTATGATGTTTGCCTCTCTTTTTTTTAAACACTTGCATATAAGGAGTAGCACTGCTGACAGAATATATTTAATTTTAAATTATTTATTTTCTTTTCTAAATCATTAACAAGGGTTCCAGATATTTCCTCCACCGACGACTCCACCAGAGCCTGCTCCTCCAGATCACCAGATTATCTCATGTACTTACAAGAATCAATTTGTATCAGCTTCCGAGTCGAGTTTGGAAGAATTAACATGTAATTTTTTATTCTTCTTAAACAAAAGTTGTTATTAAACATACTATTTTTTCATGCTTTCCATGAACAGCGGACGTGAGTGGGTCAAAGGAATCATTGACTACACATGACACAGGTTTATATCGTTATATATTTCTTTATCTCATCTTTTTATTTACTTTGGTAAAAAAAATAGTTTAAATTTCCAATATAAAAGAAATGAAAAGAAAGGGATTGATTTTTAATATTTTTCGTGCATTTTAGACTTTTTCTTTTATATGTTGTATAGAAATAATGTATCCAAATCTTTTTTGCGTTAGATGTCTAGTACAGTAAAATTAAATATCTAAAAAGAAAAAATTGTTGTGGACTTGAAAATTGGCACAGTTTGCTTATTTGGCTATAGTAACTTTACAAGAAAAAGTGCATCGCTCAACGAAGTGTCAAATTCCCCTTTTTTTGGGTTCAAAGATAACTTAAATAAATAATAACTTAAAATAAAAACTATGCGTCGGGCAAAAAAGATTCCAAGGAGAAGTTATAATTTCTTAAACATATATCTAGCACAAAGCTTTATCGGTATACATATGTTGCTTTTAATTAAGATTCCTTTCTTCGCTTTCTTAACCCGGACTTTTCGCACTTTATTTTTCATGCATATATAAAGATTATTTCGGTGAAAAAATTAACTTCGAACAACAGTTAATTTTGCGTCTTTCTTTCATGTGGTATAAGTCTTTTTGGGAGTTAGGACTCGATTTTATCACAGATTAGCCTCAATGGCTACCCGATTAACAATAAATTAGTTTTTTTACAATAATTTTTCATGAAATACAATAAATAAAAAAGAGAGTTCGGCATCTTTGAGGTTATCTCAAAGTTTTTAAAATTACCAGACCTACATTTTTTTTTGTCCAGCCATTCACGCTTAACCCATTAATGACGAACGGAAACCACGGTAGATAGAATGCTGAAATTTTCAGCTAAGAAGAATGGGTGCCTTATGGCCATTAATGGGTTAATTTGGTTGATTTTTTGAAAAAAAAAAAATCCCATGTTTGATCAACTTTTTGAGGTTATGCCAAAAGAATTTTCATATTTTTCCCTTGTAGACTGATGAATCAGCTTTGTAAAGCAGTTCACTAAAAGACTCTAGCAACCCTGCAGCCACAGCTATTCTAAAGCTCAAATATAGAGGTGTCATTTATTGGTTTGTTTTTGCATATATACTATAACATGGGTTGCTATAAACTAATTTGGATTGGTGCAGCTTGTCAATCGGTTCTTTTGTCTTACTAAGAAGCTGTTATAAAGTATTGCACGTCTTAAAGGCAATCATTTAAAGGAAATATTTTTGCTTGTTAATGCACAATAATAACTCAAATTAAAAAAGTTTTTGAATCTTGTCGAATAACAACTGAATCTGCAAGATTCTGATAAGTTTGTGGTCTAATGAAGAAAAAACAACTTTTTTGGTGCAAATCGTTTTATTCATAAACATAAGCTCATTCAAGAGCTTTACAGTGAGCATTTTTTTTTAGGTCTGCGAACAGGTAAAAGTCGCTGGGAGACAAATCTGTAGAATACAGTGGGTAGGGAAGCAATTCGAAACGGAATTCATTTTCATCGACTTGATATGAACTTTTTTATGTTTTCCGGAACAACTGCCGATTTTGGCCGAACACACTTATCAAGCCAAACTTTTGTTTCAACGGTGTTATTTCTCAAAAAAATTAACAGCCCAATTCGAAACAAAAATTTCTTGGGAGTTTTTTTTTCCCCTTTTATCATATTCTGAATAAAAAAATTTGGGGAAATTTCTCCCTTTTCACTTTTCTCCTATTCCAAACGAACTTCGAAAATTTCAAAAACATTTTTGCGTAAAAAGTAGGCATCACGAACTTGAAAAAAAAAAAAACGGAAAATGTGATTATAGTTATTTAGGTATGTTCTGAAATCCGATTCACTTCGGAAACGGAATGAAAGCAATCTTCAAGAGCTCCGCATTTTGATAATTAACACTAAATTGGATTTATGTTTCGGTAAATCGAAAAGGAACCATTAGCAAATTT
Source organism: Calliopum simillimum (assembly GCA_951812925.1). NCBI lineage: Eukaryota > Metazoa > Arthropoda > Insecta > Diptera > Lauxaniidae > Calliopum > Calliopum simillimum. Next base: position 80,009,294 of record OX638372.1, on the reverse strand, counting down.
TATTTGTTGAAAGACAAATCCGATTCCATTTTATTTGTCGCAATGCAGAGCTCTTGAAAATTGCTTTCAATCCGTTTCCGAAGTGAATCGGATTTCAGAACATGCCTGATTGAGAATTTTTTCGACAATAATTTGTAAGGGAAAATTTTAATATTGAAGTATTTTAGTATTCTTCAAAGTGAATTCGTAATTTCCTGGTATTCAAAAGAAAAGCACCGGGGTCGGATGCATCAGCGAGATAAATCTTGAACTCATTATCACACAGTTTCAAATATGTACGAGTATACATCTAATTTTTACGGAATTACAACACAATAACTCAATGCAATAAGTTTCCTTTCCTGTTGTTGTAAGTCTATCTCATACAAATTATATGGAAATAAAACATCCTTGTGCTTCGTTCACATGTTTGATCAACTAATCAAAAAAGCTACAACTTCAGGGTTATTTTACCTAGATGCGATATAAAAACAGGCTAATGGAACCGACAATGTTCTAGCAATATTTATCAACTTTACACTTCTGAAAACATTTTACTAAAGCTGGATAGGACCAGAGAAATCTGATCTTTCCTTATTCATTTCATTTCCTTATTCATTTTTATCTTAAGAACATTTTTATCTTAAGGCAGTTAAAATACCTTTAATCTGACGCCAAAATTTTTTAAATCCGTCTTTGGTTCCTACCTTATACCTTTTTGTTTGTTGCAAAAGAACCATTATTTATTAAACTATAGATTTATACGTAGGCTGCTATATATATTTCTGGCCTAGGCAACACTAATGTCAATTGCTAAAATCTGGCGATACCATAAAAAGTTTGACATTTTTTAGTATAAACGTACTCAGAACCTTTTGACGTACGACCATCATTTGTGTTGTTTACAGTAACTTGAACAAATCAATTTGGCAAAAAAATGGAATTAGCTCGTGAATATTTTCGTGCGATAATTTTTCACAACTTTCGACGTGGATTATCACTACAAGAGTGCATCGATGAACTTAAATCTTTGTATGGCGATGAAGCACCATCCTATAGCACTGTGAAAAACTGGTTTAATGAATTCAATCGTGGCCGACGCACAGTGGTCCCAAAGTGTGTTTTTTATATCAAAATTTTTTGCCCGCTTGGGGACGCGCTGTAGAAAAATTTCAATGATGAAGGTTTATAGGTAATTAAACAAGGAAAAAAATAAGCTTAAACCAGAGGTCGAATCGTCGCATCAACTTGTGACGTAAAATCATGTGTTCGTATGTATTTTGCATGCATTTCGCATTACTAAATACATAATTTACCGTCACGAATTGTACGTTCACTGATGGGGCAATTCAGCCCCAGGCTTCATTATTATGTTTACGTGCGCTGCTATATATATTTCTGGCCTAGGCAACACTAATGTCAATAGGTAAAACCTGGCAAAACCATAATAAAGTTTGACATTTTTAGCATAAACGTACTCACAACGTTTTGATTTACAAGTGATATTTGTTTTGTTTACAGTGAGTTAAGAAAATTAATTTTTTCATTGATAATTTAAGCGATTGATAAATTATGGGGTTTCCAACGAGAACAAACGCGGAATTTGTCTTTGAGCGAGCGTCGCACAGTGGTTCCAAAGTGTGTTTTTTATATCAACATTTTTTTGCCCGCTTGGAGACCTACTGCAGAAAGATTTCAATAATTCAATATTAAAAACCTTAATAACTCGAGAACTATTGTTCCGATTTGAGTGATTTTTTTTGTGGATAGGTATGTTGCCTAGTAAAGTCCTGTTATAAAATTTTTTCAAAAGTCTTTCGGCAACGTCCGGGATATTAAAAATCCTAATAACTCGGGAAACACTGAATTGATTCGGGTGATTTTTTTTGTTAATGGTGAAATACGTTGCCCGGTAAGGTATTGTCAAATTTATTTTTTCAAAATTCCTTCGGCTTCATTCGGGATATTAAAAATCTTAATAACTCGAGAAACATTGAAAGTTAAGTATAAATACTTTTTCGAAAATTCGAAATTCTCTTTCCCTTTTTTTGGGAATTCAGAATTGGTGTATTTTTTTTCGAGAAAAACAAAATAAGTGATAAACAAATTTCTTGCCAATATTTATAAATGTAAATGTTTTATCAACACACGAAATTCTATTTTGTCCACTATTTTGAAAATAACGAATATTAGGACTGTTCGCTATGATTTCCAATAAAAATTATCCAGTAACTAATTTTGGGAGAGTAAAAAACTATTTGCTCATAAAGAGAAAAAAATGCATGTTGCAAACCGAACTGAAGTTACAATTATCCAGTTTAGACTAGTAAACATATTTTTTTGATACTTGGCAATATAATAAATAAATAAAAAAATATTTTTTTAAAAAAATAGTTTTTAAAAAAATTGATACAGTACAACGGAAAAACGCTAAAAAGATTGGTTAGATTAGGTTAGATTGGTGGCTTAGCAAACTATGATAGCCCTCGTAGCACTGTTAGTGCCATTTTAATAACACATATCAATATCGGCGTATTCACTCAGATCATTGAATACAGCAATACAGTTGGTTAGATTAGGTTAGATTGGTGGCTTAGCAAACTATGATAGCCCTCGTAGCACTGTTAGTGCCATTTTAATACCACATATCAATATCGGCGTATTCACTCAGATCATTGAATACAGCAATACAGAGTTGCTTGAGAGATTCCTTCTCGTTACCATCCATGCAACTCCGACAGAAGGAATTAGAGGGAATACAAAGTCTTTCAGCATAATTGCCGTTGGCCCTGGCGATTCTAACATTGTTGAATTAAGGCCAAATTGCTCTGGAGATCCTGCAAGTTTCTAAAGCTTTCCACCTGGCATTCGCCTCCGTGAGGAAATCCGAGAAAGTTGTTTTCATCATTAAACCTAGCGAAGTACATACGCAGTCTGAATGGATCCCACTCATGTCTTGCTAGTACATCAGCCGTTTAGTTACCCTCAATATTCCTGTATCCTGGAACCTCCACGAGAGTAAGTTCGGTTTGATGTCCTAGTTCGATTAAATTTTTCCTGCATTCTTCAACTAGTTTTGATTTTATTGTTACTGAGTTCAGCGCCTTTATAGCAGCCTGACTGTCAGAGAAGATTGCCACTTGTCTGTGGCTGTGATTAACAGTCTCTACTAGCCTATAGGCTTTGAGAATGGCGTAAGCTTCTGCCTGAAAGACGCTAGCTGAATTCAGTAGGCTAAAAAATTCGGATAAATTAAGGTCTTTTGACAAACACACCAGCACCCACGTCACAGTCCATCTTCGAACCATCAGTGTATATTAGGGCGTTTCACGAAAACAACTTTTTTGATTTTTTTCAAACCTTAAAGCGGATTTGGGTGTATTATGGGATAAAAATAACCCATGAATTTTTTCAGATTTTTTATTGGTCATTTAGAGGTCGCGATATCAACTTTTTAAAGAAATGTTTCCAAACTGTAAAAATAAATTGTTTAATACCTTTTTTATTGTTTTTAAATAACTCTGACTAACTAAATCACTCACTTTTGAGTCGCTTGGACCCGTAGAATACGAAAAAAGTCATGAAGATGAAAAAACTAGCAACGCCCTACTGGATAGACCCGTGTATTCAACATAATATCACTAGAGTTATTCACGATCTGGAGTAACGAGCTGAGTAACAGGGTAAAAGTGCACTCAGTTACTCTAAATAGTGAGCATACTCAATACTTTGCACGTATATTTGCTTTTTGTTTGTCAAAATAATTTTAACTGACAACAAAAAAAGAAAATTTATGCCCAAAATACATGCGCATTTTTCACGCGCGTGAACGAATTTTTTTCGTATGAAGTTCATAGAACAATGTGGAAAATTGAAACACGCATGCCTTGCGTATCGCGCAAGTAGCTATGAAATTGATTTTCACGCAATGCATGAAATTTCCCAAATTTGAAATTGGGAAATTTCACTTTGACAGTCATTTGTTTTGAAAAATACAAAGGCACAGTGGAAGCAACTTTATTGACATTCAATAGAATTTAAAAAAAATAACAAATTTTCGTTTAATAAAAGCGATTGAAGTTTTAAAAACGCGATTTAAAAAAAGCTAAAATTGGAGGAATTCACCCAGAAGGTGAAATTGCTTGGTAATGTAAAGTTTTATAATTGATAGTGCGCTTCTTATAAATTTTTTTTTCAGCCCATAGTCAAAAATCGGCATCAAATGTCAACTGAATAGCTGCGCATGTATTTTAAGTGCAGAATCACGCACGCAAACGCATGCATGAAAAATGCTCATGTATTTTGAGCATAATATGAATATTTTTCTCTCATTTAAATTTTTATTTTTGATGAACGAAAATTGCCTCTCAATCATAAACAAATTCAAACGTTTCTATAGAAATAGTAAAAAAAAGGCAAAAGTGTAAGATTATTTTACACTAGAAAATAGCTTGACTAAAAGGGTAAAAGAGTAACAGAGTAACTTACGTATATTTTGTTGTTGTGGTTGTGCACTGTTACCCTGTTACTCTGTTACTCAGGACGTTACTCTAGATCGTGAATACCTCTACTGATTTTTTGATATTTTTGTCAATTAATTGCCTAATTTTGGTAAAAAAATGTTTTTATTAATAGTGAAAAAGAAACGTCAAAACATATTTAAGAACATATGAAAAGGTAAGTAAATTAAATGGGTCATATTCTAAAATAGACAGGGTAATTTGCCTGGCACAGTGATGTCTTATGCTAAAAATTACGATAACTCATGAACGGTGAGTCACACGTTTAAAGTAAAAATATTTGTTTATAGGGAATTACTTGCACTACAATCTACATATGATTTTTTTCAGATGAATTATAGTTAAGCAGATATTTTTATAACAAACCAGAAATTTCGAAACAACCCGTTTTTTCAAAAAATATCCAAAACGGTTAGTCCTAGAAAAAAACATTTTCTCGCATTTTATAGAACGTTTAATTCCCTAAAAAGATCTCTCCGAACTGTTTTTTCGTCCGACTTATCGTTCATGAGATATCGCGTCTTGAAATCATTCAAAATTGAACATTGTACTATGCATTGTACTGTACAATGTTCAATTTTGAATGATTTCAAGACGCGATATCTCATGAACGGTAAGTCGGACGAAAAAACAGTTCGGAGAGATCTTTATAGGGAATTAAACGTTCTATAAAATGCGCGAAAATGTTTTTTTCTAGGACTAACCGTTTTGGATATTTTTTGAAAAAACGGTTTGTTTCGAAATTTCTGGTTTGTTATAAAAATATCTGCTTAACTATAAGTCATCTGAAAAAAATTATATGTAGATTGTAGTGCAAGTAATTCCCTATAAACAAATATTTTTACTTTAAACGTGTGACTCACCGTTCATGAGTTATCGTAATTTTAAGCATAAGACATCACTGTGCCAGGCAAATTACCCTGTCTATTTTAGAATATGACCCATTTAATTTACTTACCTTTTCATATGTTCTTAAATATGTTTTGACGTTTCTTTTTCACAATTAATAAAAACGTTTTTTTACCAAAATTAGGCAATTAATTGACAAAAATATCAAAAAATCAGTGATATTATGTTGAATACACGGGTCTATCCAGTAGGGCGTTGCTAGTTTTTTCATCTTCATGACTTTTTTCGTATTCTACGGGTCCAAGCGACTCAAAAGTGAGTGATTTAGTTAGTCAGAGTTATTTAAAAACAATAAAAAAGGTATTAAACAATTTATTTTTACAGTTTGGAAACATTTCTTTAAAAAGTTGATATCGCGACCTCTGACCAATAAAAAATCTGAAAAAATTCATGGGTTATTTTTATCCCATAATACACCCAAATCCGCTTTAAGGTTTGAAAAAAATCAAAAAAGTTGTTTTCGTGAAACGCCCTAGTGTATATGATGGGCGTATTGTCTTCCCATTGCATGGAGCAGATGCAGAAGAACGCTAAGAGCTGCGGTTATGCATGATTTCAGTGCTCCTGTTACTGTTACACCAAAAATTGTAGTCCTCTGCACCTGAAAAAGTCACTCGGTGCCTTTTAATTTGACTAACTGAATATAAACTAGTAAGGGTGTAAATTTTGGCCTGGCCAAAAACTAAATACCCTACACTGCAGTATTTTGAAAATTTTGCTTATATGGGAGGTGCCACGCCCTCTTGTCCGAGTACACCCAGTTTTTGTTCAGAGCTTGCATTTATAGTTTTTAGTGTCAGAGTGAAATTTAGTTGGATTATCTCAAAAAACTCTTTCAGTATAGCATTTTGAATCTTTTGCTTATATGGGAGGTGCCACGCCCCCTTGTCTGATTTCACCCAATTTTTGCTGAGAGCTTTCATTTATAATTCTTAGTGTCTGAGTCAAATTTGGTTCGAATATCTCAAAAAACGCTTTCAGTATAGCGTTTTGAAGCTTTTGCTTATATAGGAGGTGCCACGCCCTCTCGTCCGAGTTCTTCTAGTTTTAGCTTAGAGCGCGCATTTTTAGTCTTTAGTATTTGAAAGTTTGGTTGGATTATCTCAAAAAACTCTTTCAGTATAGCATTTTGAAACTTTTGCTCATATGGGAGGTGCCACGCCCCTTGGTCCGATTTCACCCAATTTTTGTTGAGAGCTTTCATTTATGATTCTTAGTGTCTGAGTCAAATTTGGTTCGAATATCTCAAAAAACGCTTTCAGTATAGCGTTTTGAAGCTTTTGCTTATATAGGAGGTGCCACGCCCTCTCGTCCGAATTCGCTCAAATTTTTATCAGAGCTTGCGCTTACAATTCGTAGTACTTATATGTATTGTGGTTGCATTGTCGTGAAAAATACTCCTAAAATTGCATTTTGAATATAATTTTTGTATGTGCGGTAGGCGTGTCCGTTGACCGATTTTGCTCATTTTCAATCCCCCGAGCTAACTTTGACGACGGAGGCAGTGTACCAAATTTCATTGAATTATCTTGCTCAGTTTTCCCAAAAAGTGTATTTCAACACACAGCCAGCCAGCCAGCCACCCAGCCAGCCAGCCAGCCAGCCAGACAGACGGACATGGCTATATCGACTCAGGAGGTGACGCTGATCAAGAATATATATACTTTTCTATACCTGCCACGCCTCCTTCTCTGCGTTACAAACGGAAGGACAAAGTGAATATACCCTGGGTGTAGGGTATAAAAATCATAACATGATGTTTATTTTATTGTTTGGAAAAATTGTTTTGAAAACATTTAATTTTTATTTATGAAAAATACCATATTGCCAAGTGCCAAAAACATATATTTTCTTACTGGAAAATTTTTGCTAGTAAAATTTTATCCAGTAAAACTTGAAAGCTCTCTCATAACAAACTATCAATTTACTCTCACACTTTCTCTCTCGCTACTGGACTTTTGGGTAAAACGAACGCGTTTCAGTAACAATTTGTACAAATTATTACAAATTATCACAAAATGAACAGACCTTTTATTTGACTGTATCTTTTGAAACAAATGTCATATGATCATACAATTTTTATAGCAACCTTTCGAAAGTTAGTACTTACTAAAAAAATTATCGATTTTGTATTTGTGGCACCATCTGTGTGTCATACCACAAATTTAACAGCCGATGTGTTAAGTATTACTCTTATCACATTTTGTGATCAGAACTTTATAAGAGCAATAGGCGCAGAACGAGCAAGTGGGCTCATGTATACATATTTTTCATTTAATGTGCTATTTAAAATTAAGAGTAATTAAAACATAATACAGAAAACAAAAGGATACACGATTTTGACAATCGCCTAGCTCTGCATTTTATGATGACAGGAACTTCTTTGTGTCTATGGATGCAACACATGAAATATGTAACATTGGGCCGTTGATGTGCAATTCCACTGCATCGTTCGATTGTGGAACTTCGAAAACTTAACTGATATCATATTCTTATTCACGTTTAATTTTATTTTAAACTTGATTGTTGTAAGTAGCCCAGGAAAATTAGACAAAAAACAGCTGCTGTTCGAAAAAATTCCAAGTGAATTTTTTTCACCATAATTATATTTATTTATGCATGGTTAATAATGTAAAAAGTCCATTAAAGTCCATTGTGCGCATAAAATGTTGTTCAGGCTCAAAGGTAAATCAATTTTTTGCAAATATCTCGCTAACGCAAACTTTTACAGAAAAATTTTTCTCCACAATTTTGTAACACAGGAAATTTCCTATTTAAAGATGTCAAAAATGTTTTCGTGTTTAAAAAGTTGTGCAAAGTTTTTATATGTAAATGCTACGTATAAGTTCATATTAAAATATTTTACTTTTAAAATTGCGAATACTCTTTAACGAGAAGTCGTACAAAAAAAAATTAAAAAACCGTTCAAAAGATAATTGGTTCTGTATACATTGTATTCAATTTTTTTTGGAGCGACTCATAGTGCAAGAGATATTCTTCAAAAACCGTCAAGGTTTCGAAAATACTGGTTTTAAAGGATGTCCCTGAAACGGTAAGTCCACGGTGATACGGAAGAAAATTATTTACGTATAAAAGTGTCGCTAAAATCGGTTGATATGAAAAAATTTGTTTTTTTTTGCTGATTCAGAATCTGTTTTTAGCGAAATCCTATCAGATCCCTTTCAAAAGTTATACTAAAAATACCTTTTAATAAGTATTTTTGGAATTCTTCAATTAAAAATATGTTGTTACATTTGCATAAGGTTACGAAGCTTCTGGGAGGTAATAGGGGAGGCCTAGGTTTACAAAAAATTGCGCCCGGAGGGGGGTCTAAAATGTACGCCTAAGGAGTTATAGGGTTAAAACTGATTTTCTGCCTCTTTTCAGAAAAAAAAATTTTCTGGGATCACCCTAACGTTTTAGGGAAAACATTTTTATGGCAAAGTTTTAGCTGAGTGTAAGAGCTTTCAGATAGTGTATATGGCTTACAGGGTTTAAAAGGGTTTCGCAAAGTTCTGGACCTTTAAAATTGATATTTTAATTTTTTTCTCCATTTTTTGACTTTGATGGCCATTTTAGTATGAAAAACGTCCTATTAATATAGCTTTTTGTAATTCTTTTTGAAATCTTCGTTAAATATCCTTTAATCCGATGGTACATTTGTCATACCAATTTTTTTGATTGAGGCTAGACAACAATACTTTTCTATGTAACACATGGGTTACTCGCATGCGTTGCGCTGCATATGATGAGCAAACCAAGACCAAGACACAATGTGCAAAGACAAGACCAAGACCAGGACTGATATGGTTATGGCTAAATTCTTTTGAAACCTATAAACTATATACACTATCTGAAAGCTCTTACACTCAGCTAAAACTTTGTCATAAAAATGTTTTCCCTAAAACGTTAGGGTGATCCAAGAAAATTTTTTTTTCTGAAAAGAGGCAGAAAATCAGTTTTAACCCTATAGCTCCTTAGGGGTACATTTTAGACCCCCCTCCGGGTGCAATTTTTTGTAAACCTAGGCCTTCCCTATTACCTTCCAGAAGCTTCGTAACCTTATGCAAATGTAACGACATATTTTTAATTGAAGAATTCCAAAAATACTTATTAAAAGGTATTTTTAGTATAACTTTTTAAAGGGATCTGATAGGATTTCGCTAAAAACAGATTCTGAATCAGCAATAAAAAACAAATTTTTTCATATCAACCGATTTTAGCGACACTTTTATACGTAAATAATTTTCTTCCGTTTCACCGTGAGTCATACGATAAAAAGCAATGGTATCAATTTTGTAGAGAATTACAAGATCTACAAAAAATAAGCCATATTTGTGCACATTGAAGTAACCGTTTAGAAATTATTAAAAAAAAACCTTTAAATGGCAAAAAAAATGTAATGCTCTACAAAATCGATGCGGCTGCTTTTTATCGTATGACTTACCGTTTCAGAGATATCCTTCAAAAACCAATATTTTCGAATCCTTAACGGTTTTTGAAAAATATCTTTTATTTTTTGTACGACTCCTCGTTAAAGAGTATTCGCAATTTCAAAAGTAAGATATTTTAATATGAACTTATACGTAGCATTTACATATAAAAACTGCGCACAACTTTTTAAATTGGGTTATCTCCTGAACTATAAGCTACACGAAAACATTTTTTACATCTTTAAATAGGAAATTTACTGTGTTACAAAATTGTGGAGAAAAATTTTTCTGTAAAAGTTTGTGTCAGCGAGATATATGCAAAAAACTGATTTTAGCGACCTTTGAGCCTGAATAACTTTTTATGCGCACAATGGACTTCATTGGACTTTTTACACATTATTAACCATGCATAAATAAATATAATTCCGGTGAAAAAAATTCACTTGGAATTTTTTCGTAGAAAAATTCTTATTTGCCTGGGCTATAAGTACTCAAAAGAAAAACTTCTTATGTACAAATTATTTTGTCAAATAAATTATAGTAAAATTTATACATAACTCTCTATGTAATTAAGACAACCCTAGAGAAAATTAAGTTTTACAGCCTGATTCTGTGATTTTAAATTTTATCAAGATTTTTAAACGGTCAAGTGGCTTAATTTGAATTGTATACGTTTTTATAATAATAAAATCTAGAAAATCAATTTTCAACATAGCGCTTAGCTCAGATAGTAGGATCGTCAACAAGCAACGCAGAGGTCGTAGGTTCAATTCTCCAGTGAACTTGAAAATTTTTTTTTATTGTTTTTTCATGTTATTTCTTTTTTCTTGTTTTTTTCCTTGGTTTCTTTTTTTTTTTTGAAATTTTTTCCAGTTCGGAAATTTCACCTTATTAATGCTGTTCTGCCGCATGCACGGAACGTGATGCAGAAGATACAGGCTCATAGGAAGGTAGCACTTATTTCCGAAACATTTTTGACAAGATACATGTCCAATTTAACGTTCCCAAAATACGAGCGGACAATGGTAGCGACATTTTCTGAATATCATGCGGCTTTAAACCATCCACAAGACTACGACACAAGGTTGCAGGAAGTCTAAATTTTTGTGTAAACTCCTTTTGTGGAAAGGAACATAGAGCGCTATTAACGCGAAGGAATCGCATTTGATATCTTGTTTCTTTGTTTTCAGGGTTTTCTTCTTCGTCGTGTATCAAAATTGCCAACATCTACAGTTTTTCCATTTGTGCAGTTGTTAATTCAAATAAAAAGATGAAAATATAAAAATAAAATAATTTGTCAAAGGCAAAAGCCGTATTGAATATTTGTCAACAAGCTCGCTGCGGAATTAACCCTACGTCCTCTGCGTTGCTAGTTGGCGATCCTATTATCTGAGCTAAGGGGCTGTCCAGAACTCGAGTAGCGTTCTAAATTTAAGGCCTCGTTTTCAATTATATTAAATGGAGTTCAATGAAACTAAACTTAACTATGAAAAAACTCAAGAAATGAAGTTAGAACACTGTTTAAAAATAAGTATATTGTATCATTCGTTCACTTTCTAAAAAATTAAAAAGGAAAGCATTAAATTTATTTTTTTATAATTTTTAATAAATAAATTTAAATGTTCGGGCAAAGAATAAAGGTAAAACCTGAACCAATGAAGCTAAATTTTGCCAAACTTAATTTATTCTCAATGACCCCTTAAACCAATTTCTTCAACAAAATTTAAAGTTTACTTTTTTTAAATTTCTCAAAGCTGACAAACTCAGTGCTTTTATAAAAATTTAGAGAATTGAAATGATTGAGTTACATTAAACAAAAGTTCAAATTTCTCTTTATATACACTAACATTCGTATTTGTACATTATGTTCATTTATTTCTATAATCAGGCCTAACACTGAATGCACTGTAGATTCGATAATCGTAAGAAATACGGAAGTACTATTATTGAATTTAATAATTGTTACTTAATTAAAGTACAAATTAAAATTTTACTACACCGTTCGAAAAAATTCAACTTTTGGTTGCACAAATTAAAAACAAACAATATATTCTGAAACTATAGCTAAAAATAATTTCTATAATTTTTTTTAATCGGTCTTTGAAGTTTTTTATCCTGGAAATGCACTATATAACTGAATACAGTGACTTCCGCAACTTGAAGCAAGGTTGCTCCGTATCCTAATGTGTAGAAAAAACCAAGATCAAATTCGTTAATAGGAAGTCCAAAACACCCATAATCGGCTATAGAAGTCAATGATCGGTATAGAATATTAAATAAATAAACACTTTAATGCTATTTGTTGACTTCATCAGCAATTTTTTGCTGATATCAGTAACAATTCACTTTCAAAATTACTGTACTGAGAAGTCTCAAAATGTTGGTAACGGATCCATAAGACGTCAGTCACTTAAAAACTGGTTAGCAAATTGTATTCTGATAAATCAACATAACTCGAAACTCTTAGAATATGTTCCAACATATTTTCAGAGACAGTCTATGAGTCCTGGAATATCTAGAAAACATTTATAGATCTGAAGTATAGTTCCGTAAGTTAAGTTATAGAAAAAATCAATTGCTTCGCTGCGTAAATAAATAACTCTGCTTTGTTTAACTAAATCATGAGCTGTTGAAACCAAGATTTAATGAGTGCGGTTGATTTTTCGTGGCGCATTCAAAGCCTTAAAAATTAACATAAATAACTAACATGAAGAAGTTGAAAAATTTAATGCTATGAAAGATGTTAACTCCTAAATGAGTTAGATTAGAGACACCAAAACAATAGAGCGAAAGATAGAGAGGGAGAGAGAAAAAAAAACCAACAACATACAGAATTTTACCGCAAGCGATAATCAACAGTTTAAAATCTTTATTAAAAATATTAGTAGATTAGCATATTTTAGCACTAACAATTTAGTTGTTGCTATATTGTATTTGTTGCTGTTGCTCTTGCTGCTGCTGTGGTCGCTCATGTTTAACGCTGCTGCAGGAAATAGTTCAAACACAGATTTGGACGTTTATATCTCGTCTTAAATGACCGTTCCATACGTTACGTACCCGTACGTATGTAGTTGCGAACCGTTAGCGGTTATTTTATGTCCTCCATAAACTTGAAAGCGGCACAGCCATTGAGCACCGTCGTCCACTGTTATTACATATGTTAATTAACATTCAATAACATTATTTTTTACAAAGTAATCAATTTTATTTTTCATGTTATAATTCATGTTTGATTTGCTTATATTGACATTTTATGATACCTACATATCTAATTGTGGTAGTTTTTCTGAAAATAAAAACCGTTTAATAGTTCTTAAATACAAATTTTCCACAATTAGCCCATAAAAGCATTCCTCGTAATTTTTATATTACTTAGTTGGCATTTTATTCAACAAACTATTGTTATTTCGAAGTTCGTAGAGTCAAAACGGCCTATTAAATCATATAACGATACTTCTCTGACAACCAAATCGTAAAAAATTAAGAAAATTAGATGTTTTTATATCTTTGAATAACTTAAGTTAAATTTTTAGTTTTTTTCTTCTGAAAAATAGGTTATTTTAAACGCCGTCCCGTGACGCTTGCGCGAACCCCCCTCCCCCCTGTGACAAAAAATGACGCTTGCTCGAACCCCTCCCCCTAGAAGCGTCACGGAGTTTATGGACAGCCCCTAAGCGCTATGTTGAAAATTGATTTTCTAATTTTTATTATTATAAACACGTATACAATTCAAATTTAGCCAACCTGACCGTTTAAAAATCTTGATAAAATTACTTGACAAAAATTTTACCAAGAAATCACAGAATCAGGCTGTTAGTGTATCTCATTAGATTTGTGCTTCTGGTGTTATTATCTCCCATTCCCTTTGATATCATGTGCACCAGCGCACTATATGGCGGAATGAGGTTAGGCGTCTCAAAAATCTGTAACTTTTTCATCCGTTGCAGAAAAAAGTTGAAATTTTATACAAACAATTTAGAATATATGAGGCTATGAGCGCAATAGTGGCCTAACCCTCACTTCGTTAAAAAATTAAAAGCAAATAACTTGTGCTTGTATCGATTCAGGTTATGTGCTTTTGTTTTATCAACGAAGTAAAGGTTAGGCCACTGTTGCGCTCATAGCCTCATATAGTCTTTATAATAAAAGACGGAGAGCTGAGCACGTAAAAAATGGAAAAACTCGGTGTAGTGGAAATTTTTATGGGACATATGTATTACGAGTCCAACAGTCTGCCGTGCTGAATCGGTTGCCTAAGTATGTGACCGGCCTGAAAAGGTTGCAAAAATCAGTTTTTACAGATATCTCGTTAGCGGTTAATTCTATACAAAAATGTCGGGCGACAAATTTATAGCTCAGAAAATTTCATATAGAAAGTCGTAAATTCTGTAGGTATTCCTGAATTATAGTATTTTGAAAATCAATTTTCCTACTACTCTTCGCATTTGTACGCAGCATATATCTTTAGTTTGGATATCTCCTTAACTATAAGTAGTACGAAAACACTTCTTACATTTTTTGATAGGTTATTTTCCTAGTTACGAAAATGTGGTACAACATTTTTCTACTGATTTTGGATAACTTTCTAACGTACACATTTTTTTTACCGAAATACCGTTTATGCATGCAAAATAAAGTGTGAAAAGTCCATTGCGGAATTGTGTGCGCATAGAAAGCTATTCAAGGTTAAAGGTGGCAAAAATCAGTTTTTTGCAAATATCTCGCTAACGGTTATTTCTATAAAAGATATAAGTGTACGATTACAAATTTTACCACTGTCTATAGGAAATTTTATGGGCTACAAATTTGTTGTTTAACATTTAACGAGATATTTGCATAACACTGATTTTTGCATCCTTTTCAGACCGGTCACATACTTAAGCAACCTATTCAGCATGGCAGACGGGATAAATATGTCCTAAGCTACCGAGTTTTTCCATTTTTTCGTGCTCAGCTCTTAGTCTATAACGTTTACTAAATTGATAAAAAAATTATTTGATATTTGATTATTTGAAGTAATAATAAGTCTATTCGTTGAAAAAGAACGTTATGAAATTTATAATGTTTTACCACAAAAACCTTTCGTTGAAATAAAAGTTTGATGCTTGAGTCACATCTGATCATTTCTCCTCCAAATTAAAAGTTAAATTTTTACCCAGAGAAATTTCTTCTTGGCAAAACTTGAAGACTTTAAAAATGAAAATTATCTGTAAAAAGTTGCTTGCAAAAATTGTTTATATTTTACAAATATAAAAATTAACCCGGATATGCCTAAAAAATATTGTGAAGCAGAAAAGTAATTATTTCTGTAAAATCTATATATTAATACGCAAGACAAAAATTTGTCCATCTTTTTTTCCTATTTTAGAAATTCACTTCAACCTTGAATTATACACTATTAGAAAGGTTTTTGTGTGTAGATGTGCACAAAGTTAATGGGTGCTATTATTGATTCCGTTCGATAAGGAAATATCGTTCGATATGAAAACTACTATTCTTGATTCCGACGGTAGAGGAATATCGAACGAAAATATTGGGAACCCTGATATAAGAACATCTCTAACATTTTGACAGATGACAAAGGAAAAAAAAATTAGAAGTGTCAATAGAGAAAAATTATGAATCTTTAATAATTTTTTGTAAACATTAAGTGGATAACATAGCTTTTTAGTGCGATTTAAGGATTAATTATCTATACATTTTATAGTTCAGTGAAGACGCGTGTTGCTCTAAAGTTGTTTTTTGTAAAAAAAGTGTTTGTTGATCATTTTTTTCTAAGTGATTACAATTCATCATTTGGTCACCGCAGCGAGGGTTGGATGTGAAAGTGCCTTCTTTTTTTATAAGTTGTTGTATATCTAATCAGAATAAAGATGAATTGTTTCCTTTTTTTAGTGAAATAAAATGATGTGTTTTTTTTTATGAATTTTGAGTTTTATTTTAAAAATACATTTTTTAATTAAACCTACTATTGTGTAGTAGCAAAAGTTTTAAAATTGTTATTAAATATTTAGCTTACTTTCCCTATCAATAACAACAGTAAAATTAGCAAAAAAGCATACATTTTTAACTTTTTATTGTCGTTCCGTCACAAAAATTTCGCGGAAGGAAAACACTGAAATATATCTATCCGTCGGAATCAAGAATACACAAAAATGAACGTCACTTTCACTTCAGGGTTGTTAAATTTGTCGAAACTTTTTGCGGAAACAATAATGCCAAATTTATCTGCTTTGCGGAACAGTGATGACAGCTGTATCTACTTTTCGGAATCAATAATAGCAAAATTTGTTTCCGCGCGGAAAATGCTTTCTGACGGAACCAAGAATAGCACCCAATATTATTTTAATTTTTACATTTTAGCCAGGTAAAATTTAAAAGAAATTTTTCAATATTTACAACAACAAAATACACGGTCCCATAAGATAGAAATATGTACAAAGAGAAAGACGAAAACTGCCACATGTTTTTTTTTTTTTGCTTTGCTTTCGTTGCACTGACATCGCACCAGGGTTGACAAATGTGCCTTTTTATTGTGTACCAAAAAGCAAAAAAAGTACTAAAAGCTCCCAAAAAAGTATCAACACTTCAACAGATCCAAGTTTTGCATTAAAATATAGTTTTATGGAAAAAAAACATATATTTTGTAGAAAAGTGTGAGCTAATGTAAATATTATTAAAAAAAGGTCAGTGCGCACATCTTTTTATGGCCAATATGCATCATCTTCTGCTAAGGACGATGTGCCGACTTATCTCTAAATATATGTCTGCAATGCAGTGGCATATCTTGAGAGGCGAAGGGGGGCATCGCCCTATGCAAAATGGGCTTGTAAGGGGTAGCATTCATAAATTAAGATTAATTTTTCGAGATCGAATATGATAGACTTTTTCTTTTTTGGTCAAAACTTTTTTTTGGGCATATGGTCTAAGCATGTTTTTCAGATTGCGCGAAGTCACACGTAGGGGTAGGGTTCAAGATGATGGGGACTTAGATCGGTTGTAGTTTCTTACAGAAAATAAAAAGAATCATTTGAGCGAGAGAATGAATTTTTGTTAAGCCGGCACAATAATTAATTTTGTGAAGTGCTTTGCTGACGGACTTAATGGGGTATAAGTGCTTTGATGGAACAAATAAAAAAATACGTAAGATGTGTTTTAGACGACAGTTTTCAGTGCTTAATTAAGTACTCTCTGAGAAACGTATGGGAAAGCAACAACTTAAATGTTTAATTTAACACTGATAAACTTGTGTGAATGTTGCCGTTTTCACTGAATATTAGCTGTGTTTATGGGATTTTCACATAGTGGCCACACAATTTCAACCATCGTCTTCACAGGAAAGTGGTGAGGAAGCGAATAGCAGAATAAAGAAATAGCTTACAAATTCATTTAAAATATAAACACGCTTCCGTCTAAAACACAGCATTAACATGTTTGTTTTTTTTTTCTAAACGGAAATTAGTCTTGAAGTTGAATTTTCAATTAGAAAAAAATATGCTAAAGTGAATGGATATGGTTGTATCTGCGCTAATTTTCTGCAAATTTAAGTTTTTTACCTGTTATTTTCAAACAGAATAAAAATAATGCACATAAGAGCTGATTCACACGCACGACTTTATTGTCGGGCGATAGTACTAAGTATTACAGTGGGAAGCGGTCCCTCCGCTTGCCTGCAAATAGTACTATCCCCCGACAATTTAGTCGTGTGTGTAAACCAGCTCTAAATCTGAATGAGAATAAAAAAAACCGGATTCCCCACCACCCATATGCCCTACGTGTGACTTGTGACTTAACGAACAAAGCATGTAGTATAAAGAGAAATAGCTGAAACACAATGCGGCAATCAGCTGTTTTGTATTTAAATGCTTAGTGTGAAGTCATACGAAGGGCACGGACACGTAGGACTCTTCGAGTTTAAAGGCAAGCGGAGGGAAACGGTGCTTTTCATTTCCCTACAAACTCGAAGAGCCCTACGTGCCCGTGCCCTTCGTGTAACTTAAAACTTACAATAAAGCAGTGGTAGCAGCAGTGATCAGCTGTTTTTCTTTTGTCTTTTAATTATTACAATGTTCCTCCCTTAATTTTTTCGTTGGCAGTGGCAGTAAAAATAGAGGAATAGAGCTATTACGTAACGCGCCAAGGGGAGGGGGGTTAAATGATTTCTTACGAAGAGTTACATGAGGGGAGGGGTCATCAACTACTTTACTTAAGTTCGATTTTATAAATTTTATGCGACGATAAATTCAAATTACCAAAACTAAGATTTGTTACGTAACTAGGGAGGGTGTCCGTTTTGTTACGACCGGGGAGGGGGATTCAAAAATTGGTCGAAAGTTGCGTTAAGTAATATATGAACGGCCCTTAAACATGATGCTTACTGCTACTGATCTTATGTAACTGTTACCATTGAAACACAGTGTTTCTAAAAAAACAGCTGATCACAGACGCTGCCAATTCTACTGCCACATTGTGTTTTAGTAAAGTCACACGAAGGGCACGGGCACGTAAGGCAAACGGGGGGAAATGAGAATGACCACTTGCCTACAAATTTGACGTGCCCTACGTGCCTTTGCTCTTCGTGTGACTTCACTTTTTGCTTACATACCCTTTGTTTGAAATTGACCCACAGGATTTTTTAAATTGTACCCAATAGCAAAAAAAGTACCAAGTGTCCAAAAAGTATCAAAATTATTTTATTTATTTGTAGTCGAATTTCGACCACTGGGCGATACTAGTTTTACTTAAAACGGATCCAAAAAGACATTTTAAAACTTCAAACAAAAAATCAATATCAATGCACACACTGGGCTTGAACAGTCCATAGGTGTGATGAAAGTGTCGACAAAATCTGTGAATGGGGTTTCATCTGTACTAGTTTAGTGACCTAAAAAATTCAAACCCCGAAATCGTAGCTGCTCATTTTCGCGATATATCGCAAAAATACATATCCCATATAAAATAAAAGAAAAAATGAAAAAAGAAACACAACAAACACAACAAAGTATTTATTTTAAATGTATTTGCAATGCTGAATCCGAATCCGGCCTTTGAATTGCTGTGTCTTAAATGGTTTTTGAGATATCCTAGTCTAAGCAAGCAAAAAATACCGTTTTTGCTAATTGCAGATTCGGATTTAGAATCGCCAAATACATATCGATACGTCCAACGCAAAAGTTGGTAACTCGAAAATCGTAGTTTTTAGTTATGATGATTTTTGTATTGTTTTCGTTAAAACAAGAAAATCAAAAACAAAAATTGAATAAATACTTTTGAAATCTGTAGACAAAATAAAGGTTTTTCGACTATTAGATCGTTGCCACTATTTCAAATTGATTTACAGAGATTTCAACTTATAATTTGGATAAAATTAATTCATATGAGTTGTAACTCTAATTACCAACTAATGTTCTCTTTCAGTTTCATGAGAAAAGTTGGTTATTTAACTTGCCAACTAGCTTAAAAATATTTAACGGACGTTACGTTGGTATGTAGGACTTACAACCACTGATTTTTAAAGAAAAATTAGCTAATAACTTTGTAAGTTAAGTTACCAACGCAATTTCTCATTTTTGTCACGTGCATAAGTTATCAACATAAGTTGCCAAATTTTTGCATGGAGACCTTAGTAAATTATACTTAGGTTGTAACTCTAACAATTGCTCCCAGCCCATCAAATTTCAAGCTAGAGGTACCAAAATTTGACACAAGATGGAGTCTTATGCGCAGATTTCGAAAATCATTGTCCCGTAGAAAGTTGGTAACTTGAGTTACAAACTTTTACGTTGGATGTATCGATATAAAATGACTATATTATTTTTGTTTGTTGCATTTCTTGTAACAATTTTTTTTTATGACAATATAACTTTTTTAAATATTGTTTAAAAAATAATATAATTCCGACCGCGCTCCAAAATGTTTCTCATTTTAAATAAAAAAAAAAACAAAATTTTTTTTAAAACAAATCATCAAAATCGGAGCTGTTCTTGAGGACTTCCATCAAAAATGCTTCATTGACTCCACTACTCAGAGAAATTTCAGTTCTTACCGTGTTAAAATTTTTAATTTGACAGTTTTCAAGTTTTACCACAAATTTTAAATGAATAATTTTTCATTTTCGAGACAGTATGTTAACATTTAAAAAAGAAAAAACTAGTTTTTAACATTATTTTGTTATTCCTTACTTTTGGCTTGCATTTAAGAAATATTTAAAGAAGATGTTAATCGCGATTTAGCCTCTTCCCAAGGTTATTTTTATTTTGTATCAGTGCTTTTCTCTAACTTGAAATAAATGGATCAGGTGTAAACAACATTGAATGTAGGACATCTGCGGTTGTAGCAACCCTAGAACTCTCTCAAATGTATTTAACGCATTCTCTTATAGTCCTTCTTTCTAGATTCTGTGAACATTCCGATAACACAGTGCAACAAAATGAAAAAAAAAAACTTATGTAAAAACGAATTCAAAACGGATTTGCTTTTAAATATGTTAATGCTGCATATTTACAGAAAAAAACCGTTTTGATGCGCCTATAAGCAATTAAAAAATAATAAAAAGAAAAAAAAGGAAGAAAAATAAAGGGTAAAAATCCACCTCTGGTAGGATTCGAACCTGGCCAAATCCGTTTCGATTCCGTAAATACTTCAAATACGAACTCAAAACGGATTTGCTTTATTTAATTTTTATGATAAAAAAAACATTTTTGATTTGTTTTTTTTTTTTCTTTTTATTTTATTGCGTATGATTTTTTGTAAACTTTTCAAACTCTGTTTGAAAAAATGTTTTTGATTCCAAATTTGAGTATATAACATTTTTTATCAAAAGAAGGGAAGAAAAACAACACAGAATACTTATAAAAAAACAACAGAAATTTGTTTAATACACAAACTTTAAATCTCAACATCAAATAACGTCTCGTGTATGAAAGAGTAATACCCCGGGAGCCTGAGTTCGACTCCCGGCCGGGCTAGTAATTTTTTTTTTTATTTTGTTATTTTGTTTTTTTTTAATTAAAAATAAGCGCTTCACCCTGTTTTCTTTTTTTTTTTATAAGCAGCATTAACATTATTAAAAGCGAATCCGTTTTGAATTCGTTTTTGATGTACGTTACAGGTTCGAAACGGATCCATAAAAGAAGAAAAAACGATTCGTTTTTTTTTTAGGAATCCTTCCCGCAAACGGATCAGTAACGGATACGTATCGGATTCCGTAACGGATAAAAAGAACGAAAATATGAACCCGTTACGAATCCGAAACGAGTCCGTTTGGCACACTGGGTTATATCTCCCGACGATTTTTGAAAACTCCAAAAAAACCAGTTTTTTGAACAGCAGATAAATATTGTCGATGATTTTTGATTTCATGCAAATCCTTCAATCAGGAAGATGCTCTAGAAATTCGATTTGAGAAAATGTGAAAAAAAAAAATGTTTTTGTGGTTTTGTTTTGACTCCCAAACAAAGTGTGTTTTAAAACTTCCCACTTTCCCCTATGTGTATTAAAGTTGGTCGCTAAAATTCTCTGGTTACCATTGAAATATATTCCTTAGCTTATTTTTACACTTTTCACATAACATTTGCATGGACATTTTTTTTTAATTTGCTAAATAACGCGAAAAAAACGAGTGACACGTTTGAAATTTATGATTTGTAGTTTTCTAGAATCTATGTCCTAGGACAGATAGCAACTTTTCCAAAAACTTTTGATGCAGAACAGTTTTTCAGTACTCTATTTGTAAATATTTGTTTGCGTCAGGCAGCCAAACCAAATAGGTTTCCATACTATTAAAAAAAATACTAACTAATACTATATTTCGATGATTACCAGAACATTTTATGTTTCGATTGGAAAATTTCAGGCTCAAGAGTTTTGCATTAAATTTTATTTTTCACAAAATTTAGTGCTTAGTAGTGGAAAAATGTTCACTATATCTTAATCTTAATGTTCACTATTTCTTTATCTAGTGTTAGCATTTAGTGCTAGTGAAAAATTTTTTCATTATCACTAAATTTAATAAACAATTTTCAATAAAAATTCCACTGAATTTAGTGATAGCGCAATTTCTTTTCCTGTCCAAAAACGGATTTGATGCTAAGTTTATCATTATCACTAAATCTATTTAAAGGGAAAATTTATTTCATTGAATTTAATGAAATTTATCATTTAGTGGTATTGGATAAATTTTATTTATGGTAGTGAAACTCAATGACCTAAAAATTTAGTGCATTACCCTTAAGTCTGATAAATTTGAAGTTTAAATTTTTTTTGTTGTATTTTGGAGAAAAAAAAAACAGTATGCAGTATTCGATTCCAAAAAACAGTATAATACTGCGAAAAACAGTATGGATCCGATCGATATCCATGAGGAATGCTTTCTCTGTTACTAAGATAAGTGAAACTACAAATCAATTGAATCTGTCATTTTTAAAAGGAGATATGTGTCGCTCGGCCGAACATTATTTTTATACCCTACACCCAGGGTATATTCACTTTGTCCTTCCGTTTGTAACGCGGAGAAGGAGGCGTGGCAGATATAGAAAAGTATATATATTCTTGATCAGCGTCACCTCCTGAGTCGATATAGCCATGTCCGTCTGTCTGGCTGGGTGGCTGGCTGTGTGTGGAAATACACTTTTTGGGAAAACTAAGCAAGATAATTCAATGAAATTCGGTGCACAGCCTTTGGCTCGGGGGATTGAAAATGAGCGAAATCGGTCAACGGACACGCCTACCGCCCATACAAAAAATATATTCAAAATGCAACTTTTTGAGTTTTTTCATGATAATGCAACCAAAATACACATAAATACTACGAATTGTAAGCGCAAGCTCTGAAAAAAAAACCGAGAGAAATCGGACAAGAGGGCGTGGCACCTCCCATATAAGCAAAAACTTCAAAACGCTATACTGAAATCGTTTTTTGAGATAATCAAACTAAATTTCACTCAAATGCTAAGGACTATAAATTCAAACTCTAAGAAAAAACTGGGTGAATTTGGACAAGAGGGCGTGGCACCTCCCGTATAAGCAAAAGGTTCAAAACGCTATCCTGAAAACATGTTTTGAGATAATCCAACCAAATTGCACTCAAGTACTAAGAACTATAAATTCAAACTCTGAGAAAAACTGAGTGAATTTGGACAAGAGGGCGTGGCACCTCCCATGTAAGCAAAACTTTCAAAATACTGCTGTGTAGGGTATTTAATGTTTGGCCAGGCCAAAGGTAACACCCTTACTAGTTTTGTCTTCATTACATATTACTGATGTAGATGCGCCTCTGAAGGTTGAAAAGTTGCAAATCTTTTCTTTGGTTATATGCGTATTTCTTTGCAATAATTTTCGTTCAGATTTAAAATGGGATAAGTGAATCACATATCGCTTTTTAAAACCGAAAACTTGTATTTTTTTTTTCATAACCAAGGTAAGCACATAAAACTTGTGTACCAATTAGTTATAGAAAATGGATAAATTTACACAATGAATATATGGTTCATTAGGATGGTTCATCGTAAAAAAAGTAAAAACTGAAAATATAAAAGACTTTTAGACATGGTGGCCAAAAAAGTGCAAAAAAATTGCATGGGCCATTCCAAAAAAAAAAAGGAATAAAAAGTTATAAACATTTTGAATATAAGAATGATTGATCTGCAACTCTTACTTTCACCCTTGGAGCCAGTACACCTCCACCTCTTCCAGGTAAAAGAGCTTAAGAAGTAGACTAGGAACCTATTAATTCTAAGAACTTTTTTGACTTGAAATCTCTCGACAACTACGTGGTCGATTATGATTTTTTTAAAAAACTTCGAAAGAAGCTTCGATATTACGCCAACCAAACCCTCCAAAGCGGGAAAGCGAGTGAGATGAATAGCCATTTTAATGTTTGATGCTTCTAAATATGTGTATTTCATCTCGTTAATTAATATTTTTTAAATTTAATAGACTGTTTTAGTTAATAAAGACTTTTGTTTAACTTTTTATTTCAAAGTCATTTTTAAAAGGGGACGTGCAAAATTTCAAACCGTTAGGGCGTTGGCGCTGGGTACGCAGATTACTGCCTGATGTCAATGTTAGTTAACCCTTATCACCAAAATCGCTATAAAATAAGATTTATCAAACTAATGAAGTTTTTTTTTTGTCACATATCCCCTTTTAAAAATTAGCGATTCAATTAGATAATTAAAATTATTTTTGAAATTGGAACTATATAATGCTTAAAAATCATTAACGTTGGGTGGATAGCTTTATTGGTTACCGAAATATGGTCCAAATATTCTTAAAAAAGGTTGATCAATATTTTACTGTGGTAGACAGAGTGCTTTCCAATTTTCAAAGTATTTATCTACATGTTCTACATGTTGTTTCTATAGATGCATTGGTTTTCGAAATATAGGCTGACGAAAATTATTCAAACAAGTAAAAAAAAAATTTACTTAGAGTCTGTTTCACCGCTCCCAGATAAAGTTCCTGATAGCGCTATCTAGCAGATATGTGTCGGATAGGCAAAAATTTCTGTTTCACAAGTTACAGATGGAGATAACTGTCAGATAAAGTCTCTGATAAATTAACTGCCACATCATCATCTCTGTTTGACATTGATCAAATAAATAAATAAATCATGTTGTTGATAAAATTTTATCTTATATATGATTTTAAAATTGTTTGAAATTAAAAACTGTAGGGGAGATGTGTGTACCTTGGTCCGAGTGTACCTCGGTCCGGGTGTCGGTTGCCACTCAACAGTTGCACTTGTACGATAATGTTCTTCTATGGAATTGTCCACTCATACCGGTGACTCATATTAGTAGACTTCAGACCGTCACACACTGCGTTGGCTAGTGGGCAAAAATCAAAATTTTTTGTGACTCGAAACCTAATAATATTGATATCAATCGACAGGTAATTGTATCAATAAAATAAAAACAAAATATTTAGGGGAAAAACTCAGTTTTGGCTACGCTATGACAGTTCAAAGTTGAGATATTTTTCAAAAAAAATCATGTTTTATTCACTTCGTTTTGGGTTCTCTTAAACAAATAATTATCAAAAATTTGTCTTTTGATTAAACTAAGCGAGGTAAAGTTTTTTATTATGAATAATATTTGAGTAAATAAATAAAACTAAAAAATTTTGGAAAATATATAATTTGATGTATATTGTAGTGGTTTTAATACACGATATTATCAAATGAAAAACTTCAGAAATTGACAATTTTCGATGAAAAAAAAAAAAACAGATCTTATAAAAATAAGTGCCGTTTTTTTTTCTTAATCTACTAGTTCGAATTCTATATAATCAAGAACTGCAAATAACTTTTCCTACTTCGTCCTACAAATATTTTTTTCTTTTTTTAAAAAATGCTTAAAACGAAAAATTTGTATGAAATATAAAATTTATGATGAACATTTTTTTTTTTTTGTTTTTATTAACACAAATGTCTCTCAAGTACAAAAAACATTATTCCTACTACGTACATTTCATTTGTTAACATTAAACATTACTTTTTCATCATCGTTATATATGGACCTTAAGAAAATCGTCCTAAATACCTGGTTTTTAGCAAAACTATAAAGTTGACAATAAATCTGAGATCATTTTTGAGCTCAGCGACCCCAAATTACTTATAGTACCAAATTTCATCGATATCCAACCACTCCTTCTATTTTTGACCATTGCTTGTATGGGCTCAACACACTGTGCGTCAAGCTGTATGCGTGTAGAAAAAGCGACGGAAAAAGTGTTTTTTGTGTGAAAATTTGTTTTAAACTACGAAACGTTTTGTGAGAAAGTTACTTGAAATATTTCAGTTTTACAACATCAGGAAGTTTAGTTATTGTTTTAAGCTTTTAGTGTGTTTTAGATGTATTTTCATTAATATATGTTATGGGTGTTGACTAGGGTGGGCCGATTTGAAAACTGATCTCGGCTACCCCCCTATGTGAAAGTTCATTCAATTCTATGAATATTATCCAAAGAAACTATACCTCTGCGTTCAACTTTAGTTCGGCGCATTTTTGTTCGAAAATTTTACCTTTTAGTAGGGTAAGGGAGGGAAATATGGACCACCCATCTTTCTTTTTTAAATAAAACCAAAAATACATAAAACAAAACAATTAATTTTATGTCATTCAGTTAAGGAAAAAATTTACATTTATTCTGATTCACTTTTAGATAAATATCTCATCAGGATAAAGAAAAAAAATTAAAAAACTGAAAATACTCAAAATGAAGATAAAAAAAAGTGTAGTGTAATATGGACCATATAGTTCATTTGGTACAGAAGTTGCATATAAAAATGTCACTTCCACATTTGGCACATTTTTCATGACTCCAAGAGCGTCAGATTGCACATTCAACCTAAAATTCGCCACGTCGATCTTCTGAGTAAAGGGTGTTACATTATATAAATTTTTTATCATTTTTTTCCTTTGTAGTTAACGAATTACATATAATGACCATCAGACTCGTCATGAAAACTGCAACTAGATTCCCCATCTGAAAAAGATGATAAATACATTTGTTTTTGAGGCTTTTTTCTTTGGTGGTCCATATTACCCACAGCACGTGTTGGTGAAATAAATGGTTTTTTTACCAAAAACTCTTTTGGTCAATGAACTTATTTGTGCTAATAAATTATAAATGGTATTCACTAACTTTATATATCACTGATCTTCTTTTTAGAAAAATCAACTTTACAGAAACATGCGACTTCACCGAACGCTAAAATCGCTCTATTATAAGCTTTAGGTATTAGCGGTTAGTTTGAACATGAAATACGGTAAATCCTATGTATGTAGTGGGAAATAACCGTGGGGTCCATATTACCCACGTAGGCCATATTCCCCTCCCTTACCCTAATATTTTTTTTTATTTTCATACTAAATTTTAAAAATTTTTATTAAGACAAAAGTAATGTCATTATATGATTTGGCTGGTATTCTGTCAGTTATCCATTAAATTAGGTTTTGTTTACATAAAAAGTTTACTTGGTGGTGTGGAATTGATGCTATATATTTTAAAAAGTGATATGGTTCAAATAACCGATTATTATGACCGACTTTCAAAATAAACGATTCATATTTTTGGATGAATTTTTTCAAACAAAACACCAACCTTGGCTGAAAGTTCATTCAATTCTATGAATATTTGCACAAGGAACCATACCTCTACGTTCAACTTTAGTTCTGCGCATTTTTGATTGAAAATTTTACCTTGCGTTTAATATTTATTTTTATGCTTAATTTTCAAAATTCTTATAGAGACAAAAGTAATATCATAATATGTTTTGGCTGGTATTCTGTCAGCAATCAAAAAATTGGGTTCTGTTTTTATGGAAAATTTACTTGATAGCGTGGAATTGATTATATTTTTAATTTAACAGAACAATATACCAAAAATCCATGTAAAAATATAACTCGTTTATTTTGAAATCGGTTTTTGGAATAAATATATTCAATTCCACGCTATCAAGTAAACTTTTCGTAAAAACAGAACCTAATTTTACTGATTACTGAAAGAATACCAGCAAAAACATATTATGATATTACTTTTGTCTGTATAAGAATTTTGAAAATTAAGCATAAAAATAAATATTAAACGCAAGGTAGAATTTTCAATCGAAAATGCGCCGAACTAAAGTTGAATGTAGAGGTATAGTTCCTTGAGCAAATATTCATAGAATTGAATGAACTTTCAGCCTAGGTTGGTGTTTTGTTTGAAAAAATTTATCCAAAAATATGAATCGTTTATTTTGAAAGTCGGTCATAATAATTGGCTATTTGACCCATATCACTTTTTTTAAATATACAGCATCAATTCCACACTATCAAGTGAAGTTTTCGTGCAAACAAAACCTAATTTAATTGATTACTGATAGAATCCTACCCAAATCATATAATGACATTACTTTTGTCTTTATAAAAATTTTTAAAGTTTAGTATGAAAATAAAAAAAAATTACTAAAAGGTAAAATTTTCGATCAAAAATGCGCCGAACTAAAGTTGAATGCAGAGGTATAGTTCCTTGGGCAAATATTCACAGAATTGAATGAACTTTCACATAGGGGGGTAGCCGAGGTCGATAAAATTTCGTCCATACAATTTGGCCCACCCTAGTGTTGACAGTTTTTAAAACATGCTTTCTGTGTGTACCTTGGACCTATGCTTATTGACTAGCGAGCCTTTTTCGACGGGCCTACACCCAGGGTATATTCACTTTGTCCTTCCGTTTGTAACGCAGAGAAGGAGGCGTGGCAGACATAGAAAAGTGTATATATTCTTGATCAGCATCACCTCCTGAGTCGATAAAGCCATGTCCGTCTGTCTGGCTGGCAGGCTGGCAGGCTGGCTGGGTGGCTGGCTGTGTGTTGAAATACACTTTGTGGGAAAACTGAGCAAGGTAATTCAATGAAATTTGGTACACTGCCTCCGTCGTCAAAGTTAGCTCGGGGGATTGAAAATGAGCAAAATCGGTTTACGGACATACAAAAAATAAATTCAAAATGCAATTTTAGGAGTACCTATTTTTCACGACAATGCAACCAAAATACACATAAATACTACGAATTGTAAGCATAAGCTCGGAGAAAAAACAGAGCAAACTCGGACAAGAGGGCGTGGCTCCTCCCATATAAGCAAAAGTTTCAAAACGCTATACTGAAAGCGTTTTTTGAGACATTCGAACCAAATTTGACTCAGACACTAAGTATTATAAATAAAAGCTCTCAACAAAAATTGGGTGAAATCGGACAAGGGAGCGTGGAACCTCCCATATAAGCAAAAGTTTTAAAATGCTATACTGAAAGAGTTTTTTGAGATAATCCAACCAAACTTCACTCAAATACTAAAGACTATAAATGCACGCTCTAAGCTAAAACTAGACGAACTCGGACAAGAGGGCGTGGCACCTCCTATATAAGCAAAAGCTTCAAAACGCTATACTGAAAACGTTTTTCACTCAGACACTAACCAGCTGTTTTCTCGAAAACTTATTTTCGCACGTAAGCCTCCCTTTTCATAGACCAGGTCACATATACTTAAAGTTTCGTTAAAATGATGACATTTTTTATACCCTACACCCAGGGTATATTCACTTTGTCCTTCCGTTTGTAACGCAGAGAAGGAGGCGTGGCAGACATAGAAAAGTGTATATATTCTTGATCAGCATCACCTCCTGAGTCGATATAGCCATGTCCGTCTGTCTGGCTGGCTGGGTGGCTGGCTGTGCGTGGAAATATTTCTTACAGGAAAACTAACCAAGATAATTCAATGAAATTTATCTTTCGGAAAAATCTTGAACTAAAAAGCGTGCTTTACAATGAGCGATAAACTACAAAAATGTCACAAACGTGGCACATCAAAAATGTCACAAGCGTGGCACTTTTTACCAGTCTCCAAAAAAACATATTTCGATATAATTTTGAGTACACAGATGTTTAGTTGAGGGCTATTAATTATATTTTTAATACAAAAATTTTTCTACACCATCAGAATCCTGAGATATCCTTGCTCAAAAGTGAAAAAATCACTGTTTTGACATCTACTTAAAGCTATAGAACAAAAACAACAACAAGTAAAACTAATTTTTGTCAATGGATTCAGACAGCCAAATTTATTGTCAACAAGACATAATTTACCGTTTTTCAATTGGATTCCCAGCTTCTGAGTTACAAGCGTTTAAAGTAAGGATATCTTTCGATAACATACAAAGGATTTTTTGAGACCGAAAAATTACAAAAAAAAAAACAAGTTTTATTATTTTTATCAATAACATATTTAATTACAAAAATTTCGAGACCTTGCAGTTCATAATCGCATGAAAAATGACAGTTCTATGCTAGATTTAGTGAATAAGCCTACTAAACTACTGCTTTGCAAATTAACAGAATCAAAATTTCATATGTTCATTTAATAAATCTACAATAGAGCCTTATTTTTTCATCCGATCTAAGTCTGCAAGGGCTTAAAATTTTTGTAATAAAATATATTTTTGATAAAAATCATAAAACTTACCATTTTTGTTAATTTTTCGGTCCAGAAAATCCATTGTGTGTTATTGAGAGGTATCCTTTTTTTAAAAGCTTATAACTCGGAAACTGGAAATTCAATTGAAAAATGGTAAATTATGTCTTGTTGATAATAAATTTGGCTGTCTGAATCAATTGACAAAAATTAATTTTACTTGTTGCTGTTTTTGTTAAGTAGATGTCAAAACTGTGATTTTTTCACTTTTGAGCAAGGATAACTAAGGATACTGATGTAATAGAAAAAAATCAAGATCAGATTCGTAATTAGGAGATCCTAATCCACCATAAACGGCTATAAAAACAAAGGACAGGAAACCATAGTTGATCTTTAGGGCGGTAGGGTATAAAAAAAATGGACCACCGGAGACATGACACTGTTGCAAAATTAGTCTTGAAGTGTAAATTTGTAATTATATGCAATATATCTCTCATCAAAACGCTTCAAAACCATAATTTTTCCATACTGTGGCTATAATGTCAAAAACGTGGCAATTTGGTCACAAACGTGGCAGCAAAATTTCTTGATTTCGACCTCAAAGCCGTAAGTTCACACTTGTAGTTGATCTACTTAAAAGGTGAGGTTTTAGAGTGTGTTTACACAAGATAGCATGAAGAAACTTGCAAAAATCCAAAAAAATTATCTGACAATTTTACAACTCGAAAAAGCACAATTATCTAAGAATCACCCATATATACTACGAATTATAAGCGAAAGCTCTGAAAAATAAACTGAAGAGGGCGTGGCACCTCCCATATAAGCAAAAGCTTCAAAACGCTAAACTGAACGCGTTTTTTTTAGATAATCCAACTAAATTTCACTCAAATACTAAGGACTGTAAATGCACGCTCTGAGCTAAAGCTAGACGAACTTAGACAAGAAGGCGTGGCGCCTCCCATATGAGCAAAATTTTAAAAATACTGCAGTGTAGGGTATTTAACGTTTGGCCAGGCCAAAGTTTACACCCTTACTAGTTTTAGCTACATATTTGCAACGATATTCAAATTGTTATGGCTGCTATAATTGAAAATTAAAGTGAAATATTTAAATTAATACAAAAATATGCAATATTTTCCATTTATATATGTATCTAATTTTAGTGTTCCATGTTGTAAACAAAATTTTAGAGAAATTTGATAAATTTTGTCAGAGTTTTCAACATATTAAAAAAGTAATCGATGTTGACAAAAATCGATCTTTTTTTGGCGATGTTTTCTAGACATCGATGTTTAATTCAGAAAACATCGATGTTCACAAATACGATGTTTTCCGGTCGATGTCTCAGCACTAGTAAACATCATATCGGTCAATAGCCTAGTTGTCTAACGTCTCGTGTATGAAAGAGAAATACCCCGGGAGCCTGAGTTCGACTTCCGGCCGGGCTAGTAATTTTTTTTTTTTTTGTTATTTTATTTTTTTTATTAAAAATAAGCGCTTCACCCTGTTTTCTTTTTTTTATAAGCAGCATTAACATTATTAAAAGCGAATCCGTTTTAAATTCGTTTTTGATGTACGTTACAGGTTCGAAACGGATCCATAAAAGAAGGAAAAACGATTCGTTTTTTTTAGGAATCCTTCCCGCAAACGGATCAGTAACGGATATGCAACGGATTCCGTAACGGATAAAATGAACGAAAATATGAACCCGTTACGGATCCGAAACGAGTCCGTTTGGCACACTGGGTTAATTTAATTTCGAAAAACACGTTTTTTTGCACTTTATTAACTTTTTAGGTTAGGATATCTCCGAGAAAAATAAAGATATCGACATTATTTGAATTAGGTTTAGAAGATTGATTAGAGCTTTTCATTTCTGCATCAGAATTTACGGATATACGTCCTGTTATATAGCTCCAAAACAGCAATAAAATAAAGCATCGCAAAACACATCGTAAATTAATGGGTGTTTTGTTGAGTATGTATGATGTGTTTTGCGATGCTATGATAAGATATCTTAAAAACCCTATGAGATACAACAATTCTAAGGCCGGATTCGGATTCAACACTGCAAAATACATTAAAAATAACTATTTTTATATTTGTTGCGTTTTTTTTCTGAATTTTTTTTATTTTATATGGGATATGTATTTTTGCGATATTTCGCGAGGATGATCAACTACGATTTCGGGGTTTCCATTTATTTAGACCACTAAACTAATACAAATGAAACCCCATTCACAGATTCTCTCCACATTTTCATCAAACCTATCGACTGTTCAAGAGCACCGTGCACATTATATTTTCAAAACGTCAAGTACTTTGTCTCAATCTTGTTTGTTTTTTGTGAACAAAATATGCTTGAAAATTTCGAAATTTTTCTATGTGAATTGTGTTACATCACAATTTCCAAGACCCCCAGACCCCTCTCTGTCATACTTTGCCTCAAATTTGTGAACCCCCCTACTCCCCTAAAAGTGTGACGTAATTTATGAACAGCCTCTAGTAAGTAATTTGTTTTAAACAATAATATTTGACACATAGTCGGAAAAATTAGTACCTTATTCAATGACAAAAACTCTGTTCTGAACTTCTGATTTCAAAACTTTGATTCATGGGGAAATATGGCGGGCAGTTTTTTGGAAAATTTCAGTTTCAAAAGTTAAAATGCTCAAATGCACAAAATAAAGAAAAAAATTATTTTATTGATGAGGGCCACCCTAAAATTTTTTTGGACTTGATATAAAGGCCATGTGTTGTAAATTTCATATGAATCGATTAATATGGTATGGACAGCATAAATTCGGAATTAAAACGTAGAAATGCAAATGAAAATTTTACCCTGACAGACGACAGTTTCTGACAGCATGTGCATTTATTTATTTACTTGTTTTTTTGACTGCATCTGCTCACCAGTTAGTGCGTTTTTTTTTTATTCCGATTTTAAAACTAAAAAATTTCATTGGTTTTTATCTTAATTGGTTTTTAATTTAATTAAGTTTAAAAAATGTTCATTATTTTTTGCCTAAAACCTCAACTTGTCCTTAACCTTTCTTGAGGGCCGGGTTATCGTCATCCGATCATCGTGAAACTTCATAGTATTTGTTTTTATGGCCAATAGAAGGATTTCAGGTGGCTGCATCAACGAAAATCAGTAAATCGTAAAATAAGCGCATGCCTAATGCACACTCTTAAGGGCCGTCCACACGTACAGTCTTACCTGCGCAAGCCTAGTTCGTGCAAACTAGAGAGTTTACGCATACTTTTCTTATCGCGTCCACACGACACAGGCAAGTCTGTGCAGTTTTCAGTATACTTAATTTTCATAGCAACATGACGTCTAGAAAAAATTTTATTTTCATTTGAATTGTTTTTTCTTTTGTATGTTTTCCAAAATAAATCAATGAAAAAACGCAAAATTTTCATGACAGAGCTATCACAATCAATATAAATGCATTTGAAGACTGCAATTTAAGCGACAGATTGAAGGCACGGCCTGTACGCCGTCCACACGTTCCAACTTGCCTGCGCAAGCTTAGTTTGCACAAAAAAATCTTTAGAAATTCAAAGAAAGCACAGGCCGCACTTTTGAACTGTGCAAACTTGACTTTTGCCGTCCATATGTATAGACTTATCTGCACAAACCAGTTTGCGCAGGTAAGTCTTGAGGTAAAACTGTGCGTGTAGACGGCGCTTTACACTTGGCGTGGATTGCTTCATATCCAGATTTATTGATTTAAATTGTTTGCATAAAAGAACTTAGTCTTTAACATGCCACTTATTCATAATAATAACTCAATATAATTATAACAACAATCTGTAACGAAGCTTATCTTCGTTACTGCCATACCTAAATTGGAGCGTCAGGCGTTGCGTTATTTAACGTTACACAAAAGCGTCAAGCGTCATACCAAAATAAAAAGCGTTGCGTTGAAGTCATTGTTTGTCAAAATCATATTGTTGTTCCTTTTTTTACTTTTCTGCAGCTATCTTCACCTCATAACGCTTTGTCAAAATTGGAAATTCGAATAGCTGAGCGTTGAGCGTTGGCAATTTCGGTATGCGCCATACAAATTGTATGTACATGAGAAATTTTTGACAGTAAAATAACGCTGACGCTCCAATTTAGGTATGGCAGTTAGCCGGGGTGTAGCCGTCGGCGTTCAGGATACACTACAAAATTTATCTCCAATGAAACACAACTTTTCCGAAACGTTATAATTCACTTTTATTCCTTAAACCTGTGCGACGATCACCAAGAGAAAGCACATTAAATTAAAATCTTAACCAAGTCAATAATGTAATTTAATAAAATCTAAATTCATTATATATATCACATTTCTTAAATGCTAATCTTCCTACCCGCGAGCAGGGTTTTAACGTGTCTCTGTCTGTCCGTCTTGGAGTGCATCACAGACCATGCCTCTCCGTCTCTGGTCCTGGGTCTCCGTCTGTCCGTCGTGTTAGAAAAGTCCTAAGTTGTGGGATGTTTGAAATAAACGCGGATCGCGTCTTACCTGTACGACGACCACCAAGAAAAATAACGTATCTCCGACAGGAAACACCTTCATTGCTTTTAGCCCCTTTTACATTATAAGTGTATCCATCAAACTGGCCATCAATATGTCATACCGAGTTGGTGTTTACATGTTCAATAAACTGTCAATATTTAGTGTTGCTTTGTACGCCAAAGAGGAAACAAAGCAACAGCGGATAAAATTTTTATGGTAGTAATAGATATGCTGATGGAAATAACAGAATGATGGAAACCAAAAAAATCATCTTTGGCCATTTATTAAAATTTTTTTATTGAAATCTTTTTTTAAATTAAAAATAAGAGTCTTTGATAAAAATAATAACAATCAGGTTTCAGTAAATTGATTTTGTCCCAGTCATAAAATTTAAAGGTTCTCTTCAAGCTCCCATTAAGCTTCAGCAAAAACCAAAATCATTAAACTATCTGTTTTTGTGTAAAAACAAATCACATTTGCAAGCCATTTTCATTACCGCACGATGTGCACTCTTTTCTTAACTGACTTAAAGTGTACTGAAAATTTTTCATTGCATTTACACAGTCAACCTAGTCATTAATAAAGTCATCAATACAGCAGAAAGTCAAAAAATTTTGTTTTTCGGCAAACAGATTGTCAATACAGATTGTTGAGTGTTTACATTATCAGTTTCTAATCAATCTGCATACTCAGATTGATGAAAAAAAGTGAACTTGGCATCATTGGCATATTGACGGCTACACTGATAATGTTAAATGGCGGCCGCCGCCCGTTGTGTGAGTTTCTAAAGTAACCTTCGTTGGGGTACGTTTAGAAATTTCTGCTGGCGCGATATTTAGTTGCTTGTAGACTTGGTTGGCCGATGGTTTGGTTAACCGTGTTTTCTTCGCATCCTCGCTTAATTACGGGAACCTTTGTCGATGTCTCCAAGGTGCAATACTTATGCCCAATCATGAAAATAAGAGCTTAGTCCGTGGATGCCAACGAGTTTTCCGTGTTTTTTGGTCCGATGTTGCTTGTCTGGTGAACAATCGCTGCATGTTTGTTTGTCTGGTTTGTTGATTGTTTGGTCTGTTTGTGTACTGTAGCGCAACCGTTGTGTGTTTACTTGGTTGATGGGTTGATCATTTGGTTGGTCGATTGTTTGGTTGGTTGGTAAGCTGTTTGCGTGACTGTTTGGTAACCGTTTCCCATTAGTGTGTTCATCCGCGTGTTTGCTAGCTCCCGGGATTTCCTTCGGTTTCTGAAATTGACAAGTGTGTTATAAATAAATACGCATGTTTCATTTTCTTCAGAAGTATTAACAAATTCTTCAATAATAGTAAAACTTAAGTGAGAAAGTGATGAAAATCTCACGAAAATTCCAGTTCGATGAAAATCTTTTATCGATATCTGAATCTACGGCTGCATTAACTGAAGGCTGCCGTCTGCCTGTACGAATGCACCGAACTGAAGATTGGTCACCGGTGGAGGTTGCTATCATCAAAGACCAGGATAAATAAACGCTTGGACGAATGGGCAAATCAGGTAGCATGGTAGTACTTCAAGATGA
Organism: Calliopum simillimum; assembly: GCA_951812925.1. Taxonomy (NCBI): domain Eukaryota; kingdom Metazoa; phylum Arthropoda; class Insecta; order Diptera; family Lauxaniidae; genus Calliopum; species Calliopum simillimum. The sequence continues at coordinate 79,973,438 of OX638372.1, read as the reverse complement.
TGTAGTCACGAGGAATGGAGAAGTGAGTTTTCGTGTTTTACCCACAATTGGCCGACACGTAAGACGCGGTGTATGAGACGATGAGTGCCCGCGATTTGCCTCATTACAAATCTTAACAATATTACATTGTTCAACAGCCAAAAAACCCTAAGAGTTTTGAAAAGAGCTTTTAGTGTATTTTGGTCTCCTTAACACGAATATAATGCTATACGTTTTTTTTTTTTTTGGTCACGTAAGGTTTTCGACAAAAAACCGGCTTTAAAGTTATTAGGAAGCTGGTGATACTACTTATAATGTAAAAACAGCTTAAAATAGTAAAAGTGATCAATTATTTAATATCTTAGGCTTGTTAGAAAGGTATTACGAGTAGATTTATTTAAAGATTCAAAAAAAAAACTACACCAGATGCCGTTTAGAATTCATTTAAGGCCTAAAATTGGTGAAAAATTATAGAAAAACGGAACTTTAGATTAGCAAATTTGAAAATGATGGCTGCTTTAATTTCAGAGATATAGAATTTTGTATGGGGTGCAACACTCCCTTGTTGCATCGCCCAAAGTCCGACAATTATTAGGACACCAACTTGAATTGAATGGTAGACACAATTTACATGCTAAAATGGGCTTAATTTAACTTTTTCGACTGTTATTGTTTTTTTTATATTTTTTTTGCCCAAATAGGGCTTTGAAAATTAGTCATATCAACAACAGTAACAACCTCTGAGCGGATCTACTTTCGGAGATATAGCCATCGGAAGATCGGGATATATCTTTTATAAAAATATTGGTGTCATATGAAAGGTATTTTACCGGGCTATACAGTTGTTGTACAAAATTTTTCGATTTGAGTGATAGTTTTCGAGATATGACAATTTTTTAAAAATTCACCCCATTTTTTTCCCAAAAAAAAGGCATACAAATTTTTCAATTTGAGTGATAGTTTACGAGATATGACAATTTTTCAAAAACTCACCCCATTTTTTTCCCAAAAAAACGGCATTTTCCTAAAAAGTATGTTATTAACCTATAATTTTAATAACTAAATTAGAAAGCCCATTTTATTTCCTTTCATTAGATATGCAACATGTATCTGAAATTGCATCATTAATAAATTTTTATAGAAAAAAACAAAAATAGACCAAATCAATTTTCTTGAAATTAGGAACTTTAAACAACAACAATGCCAGAACAAACAACAACAACAACAGCAAAAACAACAACTGCTACAACAACTGCTACAACAACAACAAAGAGGATCAGCTACTTGTACAAGCGCAGCAGCTACTTATTATATTAAAAAAATTTTAAATTTTTATTAAAAACTAGCTGGCCTGGTTGCGACTTCGTTCGCCCATTCCCGATGCCTATACGTACGAAGTCCCATCCATCTCCATCGTCCCTCTCTTCCAATCACCAAGGTTTTTAAAGATCCATGTATCAACTTTTGTAATCATAGCTCCCATAGGTACAGAGATATAGCATTTTCCATATTTTTTGTATGAAGGGTGCAACTCCCCCTTCTCACCCACCCCGCCCAAGATTTTCATAGTAAATGGTAGATAGAATATTCATGTATGTACCAAGTTTTATAACGATATCTGCGATATGTGAAGAAATATAGCATTTTGTGTATTTTTGAAAATTGGATGCAATTCTACATCAATATCCCCCAAGTTTTGCATAGTGAATGGTAGATATGTACATTATGCATAAGTTCATCAACTTTCATAATCATAACTTGTATAACTGTAGAGATATAGCATTTTTTGTGTTTTTTTCGTATGGGGGGTGCAACCCCCGTTCCCCTCGGTAGCATCCCACCCCCTTAAGAACCTTCTACAGACCATAACAAACAATTTTAAAAAAAAATTATGTAAATCGGCCTTGTAGTTTCCGCGATCATAAGCTACATACGGACACCATTTCATTTTTATATAATAGATTGCGCGCGCAATTTGGCTAACAAACTATGTGTTGGATATATTATAGACTGATCTGCGGCCGAAGGCCGCCGCGAAGCCAGTGTTGGATTTTTGGGAGTTTTAAATCCTGAGCTGCGGCCGCAGGCCGCCCAATTACCCCTACTCTTATGTAAAATTACTGTTGCTGTAGTAGTAGTAAAGTTGTTGTTGTTGTCTGTCCTGGCATTGTTTTTGTTTAAAGTTCCAAATTTGAAGAAAATTGATTTGGTCCATTTTTGTTTTTTTGCATAAAAATTTATTAATGATGCAATTTCAGATACATGTTGCATATCAAATGAAAGGAAATGAATAAGGCTTTCTAATTTAGTTATTAAAATTATAGGTTAATAACATACTTTTTAGGAAAATGCCGTTTTTTTGGGAAAAAAATGGGGTGAGTTTTTGAAAAATTGTCATATCTCGTAAACTATCACTCAAATTGAAAAATTTGTACAGCAATTGTATAGCACGGTAAAATACCTTTCATATGACACCAATATTTTTAAAATCTATCCAGGGGTTCCCAACTTATGCCGATTTTTATAAAAGATATATCCCGATTTTCCGATGGCTATATCTCCAAAAGTAGATCCGCTCAGAGGTTGTTGTTGTTGTAATTAATTCCCAGAGCCCTATTTGGGCAAAAAAAAAAAAAAAACCACAACAGTCGATAAAGTTAAATTGTTCCCTAAAATGTACCAAGATTTATGTGGAAGTCGCAGGTGCAAGTATATTTTGAGGCTACGACAACCCTCCATCTAACCCGCCCACCCGTTATTTTACAACGTGCTTAGCAAACAATATAAATCCACGTACTAGTTTCATAAAGACAGTTGTGATAAATATGTGCAGAGATATTAAATTTTATGTTTTCGTTTTTTTTTATTTGAGGGTGCCTCTACTAGGCAAACTCGAAACTCATGAGCTTTTCATACAATTTCAGTACCGAACTGAGTTCGTTTAAATCAGCTCAACTCAGTTCGTTAGTTCGTGAGTTTTTTGCTGATCGTTTAATCGATCAACCGGTGGAGCTTCGTATCAAAGAGAGAACTTTTTGCGTATCTTTTCATATAGGATAAAACGAGGCAAAAAAAAAAAGAAGAGAGAATTTTGCCCAGAACCGGATCAACCCATTCGTTGTGAGCTGATCGTTTGTTTGTTAAGCTAGTAAGTTTTATGAAAAATCACTCCTCATTTGTTTTTGGCGTTAAAAAAGACCGCTTTCTATTGATAACTAGAAATATTTTAAAATTTATAGCTAATTTTCTCAAAATTTAATTTCGGAATATATTTTCATAAAAAGAAAATTGAATCATAATTTTCAAAACATAAAAAGTTGTAAACTCAAAATATTTTAAAATACAGTAAAATATTAAATTTCATAATTTTCTTATCCAGACTGAAGTTGTTTTGTGAAAAGCTACCCAGTAAAATCTTCGGTTACATGTAATCGGTCGAGTAATCTAAAAAATTGTTTGCATCGATTACTTTCTGGCTTACATAAGGCATTATTTTAACACATGCATGTCATTGGGCGTAATCGAAAAAATTATTTGTATCTATTACTTTCTGGGTTACAAAGGCATTATTATAGCATACACATTTCATTGGGCGGAATCGATTACCCCAACAAAACATTTGCTTACATGTAATCGATCGAGTAATCCAAAAAATTAATTGTATCGATTACTTTCTGGGTTACTTTTGCATTATATAAGTACTGAATCAATTTAGTAGGACGTTATAGATATATAGGGTTCTGTTTTGGGCCAAAAGTTCATCAAGGGAACACATTATCTGAAATATTATCTTTTTAGTATTTATTTCTTTTGAAATATTAACGTCAAAATGACTTAAAGATCAAAAAATCTTAAGTAAAAAACTTTCGAAATGATTTATGTTCTCACATTAGGGTAGAACGGGGTTAAACAACCACTTTTGTGTTTAGCACTCTGTAAAAACTTTGTTTATGATAATAATTTGAAAATTTAAACTGTTCCTGGTTCGTTGAACCCTTTGTTACAAAATTCATCCGAAAATTTTTTATCAAACTCGCATTGTTTATCCGGTATTTGCATTTGAACAAAAAGTGTGAAATGGTTGTTTTACCCCACCAGGTGGGGTAAAAGTAGCCAACATTGTTATTTTAAGGGTTTTTATTTTATCAGAATTTTACAAAACGTTACACAAGAACAAAATTAACTTGAAAAACTTTCTCTTGAGCTTCATTAATCGCTGGCGTCACTTTCCTCAACGTATACTTCTTTTCTTGGACGACCACTTTGGAAGCAACGAGTATTGTTTTTGGCAGCCGTGTCTTGGTTTTTTTGCTCGGAAAATTTTTTTAGCATCTTTTTTTTCGACCTTACCATGGTCGCCAATGCCTTTATCTCCTTCTGGTTATTTAACCCCACGCGCTTTTGGTTATTTTAAGGCGAACAACTTTTTAACCAATTTAAATTTTGTAAAACCCATTACAGATTTGGATTCAGTATGCAATTCTGCTTTAGAAAACACTTACCTTTCTTTCTGCACTTCACTGATTTGTGGAGTTTTGAACTTTTGTCGACTGAAAATATTGCGGCGAGGACGCGTCAAATCTTTCTTTCGTCAGAACTCAGGTTATAACACACGTGCGGTAGTGGAACCTTTTGCCAAAGTTGCGTTGTATTGATCATTATCTACTGTACCAACGTTCGTTCGATTCGACTTTATTAAAAAAAATTAGAGGCAATTGGTTGTTTAACCCCGTGGCGATTTAACCCCGTTCTACCCTACCCATTGCTTTACATGTATTTGAAGAATTATTTCATTATTTATTGCATTACATGTAATACTCAAAATGTTTTAACATTCAAGTAATGCGTTAGGTAATCAATTATCGTATAAGAGGCTTCAAATTTATTCAAAAGTTTTATTGGGTATTTGTAAAAAAATTTTGTTTCAAATTTTTGTTTCACAACTAAAGAGTCTTTATAACACGATGATCTTTTTGCCGAAAATACAATTTGTTGGTCTATGCGATATAGTATATCACATTACCCTCCAATTTTATTTCTTAACTTTTTTTGCCTTTTTTCAATTTTATTGAAATAGCTTAATATTGACCCACGCTAAGGAAATCCAAAATCACAACATACTGCACAATACATCAATAAAACATAATACATAAAGTGGTAGCAGCTATGCTTTGAAAACTACGTGTAATTTAGAAAACAAAAATGCCTATATCACATTACCCGAACTTACTATATTTAATGTTTGGCAGGCCAAAGGTAACAACCTTACTAGTTTTCTTTCAAACCGCATTTCAATTATGTCAATAGCTTCCCAATGTGCACAAAAACGGATGAGGACCCGTTTCGAATCCATTACAAGTTCATAAAGGTATAAAAAACGTAATCCGCGGTAACGGATCCATTTCGAATCCGAAACGTACATCAAAAACGAATTCAAAACGTTTTGTTTAGATAAAAAAAAAAACATTTTGAAGCGCTTATTAGCGAATAAAAAAAAATTAAATTCCGCAGTGCGGGCCCGTTTCGAATCCGAAACTTATGTAAAAACGAATTCAAAACGGATTTGCTTTTAAATATGTTAATGTTATTTTATTGCGTATGATTTTTTGTAAACTTTTCAAACTCTGTTTGAAAAAATGTTTTTGATTCCAAATTTGAGTATATAACATTTTTTATCAAAAGAAGGGAAGAAAAACAACACAGAATACTCATAAAAAAACAACAGAAATTTGTTTAATATACAAACTTTAAATCTCAACATCAAATAAGTCTACAACAGTTAAGTAAACATCATATCGGTCAATAGCCTAGTTGTCTAACGTCTCGTGTATGAAAGAGTAATACCCCGGGAGCCTGAGTTCGACTCCCGGCCGGGCTAGTAATTTTTTTTTTTTGTTATTTTATTTTTTTTATTAAAAATAAGCGCTTCACCCTGTTTTCTTTTTTTCATAAGCAGCATTAACATTATTACCCAGTGTGCCAAACGGACTCGTTTCGGATCCGTAACGGGTTCATATTTTCGTTCTTTTTATCCGTTACGGAATCCGTTACGTATCCGTTACTGATCCGTTTGCGGGAAGGATTCCTAAAAAAAAACGAATCGTTTTTTCTTCTTTTATGGATCCGTTTCGAACCTGTAACGTACATCAAAAACGTGGCAGACATAGAAAAGTGTATATATTCTTGATCAGCATCACCTCCTGAGTCGATATAGCCATGTCCGTCTGTCTGGCTGGCTGGGTGGCTGGCTGTGCGTGGAAATATTTCTTACAGGAAAACTAACCAAGATAATTCAATGAAATTTATCTTTCGGAAAAATCTTGAACTAAAAAGCGTGCTTTACAATGAGCGATAAACTACAAAAATGTCACAAACGTGGCACATCAAAAATGTCACAAGCGTGGCACTTTTTACCAGTCTCCAAAAAAACATATTTCGATATAATTTTGAGTACACAGATGTTTAGTTGAGGGCTATTAATTATATTTTTAATACAAAAATTTTTCTACACCATCAGAATCCTGAGATATCCTTGCTCAAAAGTGAAAAAATCACTGTTTTGACATCTACTTAAAGCTATAGAACAAAAACAACAACAAGTAAAACTAATTTTTGTCAATGGATTCAGACAGCCAAATTTATTGTCAACAAGACATAATTTACCGTTTTTCAATTGGATTCCCAGCTTCTGAGTTACAAGCGTTTAAAGTAAGGATATCGTTCGATAACATACAAAGGATTTTTTGAGACCGAAAAATTACAAAAAAAAAAAAACAAGTTTTATTATTTTTATCAATAACATATTTAATTACAAAAATTTCGAGACCTTGCAGTTCATAATCGCATGAAAAATGACAGTTCTATGCTAGATTTAGTGAATAAGCCTACTAAACTACTGCTTTGCAAATTAACAGAATCAAAATTTCATATGTTCATTTAATAAATCTACAATAGAGCCTTATTTTTTCATCCGATCTAAGTCTGCAAGGGCTTAAAATTTTTGTAATAAAATATATTTTTGATAAAAATCATAAAGCTTACCATATTTGTTAATTTTTCGGTCCAGAAAATCCATTGTGTGTTATTGAGAGGTATCCTTTTTTTAAAAGCTTATAACTCGGAAACTGGAAATTCAATTGAAAAATGGTAAATTATCTATTGTTGATAATAAATTTGGCTGTCTGAATCAATTGACAAAAATTAATTTTACTTGTTGCTGTTTTTATTTATTTATTTATTTATTTGCTGTTTTTGTTAAGTAGATGTCAAAACTGTGATTTTTTCACTTTTGAGCAAGGATAACTAAGGATACTGATGTAATAGAAAAAAATCAAGATCAGATTCGTAATTAGGAGATCCTAATCCACCATAAAACGGCTATAAAAACAAAGGACAGGAAACCATAGTTGATCTTTAGGGCGGTAGGGTATAAAAAAAATGGACCACCGGAGACATGACACTGTTGCAAAATTAGTCTTGAAGTGTAAATTTGTAATTATATGCAATATATCTCTCATCAAAACGCTTCAAAACCATAATTTTTCCATACTGTGGCTATAATGTCACAAACGTGGCAATTTGGTCACAAACGTGGCAGCAAAATTTCTTGATTTCGACCTCAAAGCCGTAAGTTCACCCTTGTAGTTGATCTACTTAAAAGGTGAGTTTTTAGAGTGTGTTTACACAAGATAGCATGAAGAAACTTGCAAAAATCCAAAAAAATTATGTGACAATTTTACAACTCGAAAAAGCACAATTATCTAAGAATCACCCATATATACTACGAATTATAAGCGCAAGCTCTGAAAAATAAACTGAAGAGGGCGTGGCACCTCCCATATAAGCAAAAGCTTCAAAACGCTAAACTGAACGCGTTTTTTTTAGATAATCCAACTAAATTTCACTCAAATACTAAGGACTGTAAATGCACGCTATGAGCTAAAGCTAGACGAACTTAGACAAGAAGGCGTGGCGCCTCCCATATGAGCAAAATTTTAAAAATACTGCAGTGTAGGGTATTTAACGTTTGGCCAAGCCAAAGTTTACACCCTTACTAGTTTTAGCTACATATTTGCAAGGATATTCAAATTGTTATGGCTGCTATAATTGAAAATTAAAGTGAAATATTTAAATTAATACAAAAATATGCAATATTTTCCATTTATATATGTATCTAATTTTAGTGTTCCATGTTCTAAACAAAATTTTAGAGAAATTTGATAAATTTTGTCAGAGTTTTCAACATATTAAAAAAGTAATCGATGTTGACAAAAATCGATCTTTTTTTGGCGATGTTTTCTAGACATCGATGTTTAATTCAGAAAACATCGATGTTCACAAATACGATGTTTTCCGGTCGATGTCTCAGCACTAGTAAACATCATATCGGTCAATAGCCTAGTTGTCTAACGTCTCGTGTATGAAAGAGTAATACCCCGGGAGCCTGAGTTCGACTTCCGGCCGGGCTAGTAATTTTTTTTTTTTTTTGTTATTTTATTTTTTTTATTAAAAATAAGCGCTTCACCCTGTTTTCTTTTTTTATAAGCAGCATTAACATTATTAAAAGCGAATCCGTTTTAAATTCGTTTTTGATGTACGTTACAGGTTCGAAACGGATCCATAAAAGAAGGAAAAACGATTCGTTTTTTTTAGGAATCCTTCCCGCAAACGGATCAGTAACGGATACGTAACGGATTCCGTAACGGATAAAAAGAACGAAAATATGAACCCGTTACGGATCCGAAACGAGTCCGTTTGGCACACTGGGTTAATTTAATTTCGAAAAACACGTTTTTTTGCACTTTATTAACTTTTTAGGTTAGGATATCTCCGAGAAAAATAAAGATATCGACATTATTTGAATTAGGTTTAGAAGATTGATTAAAGCTTTCCATTTCTGCATCAGAATTTACGGATATACGTCCTGTTATATAGCTCCAAAACAGCAATAAAATAAAGCATCGCAAAACACATCGTAAATTAATGGGTGTTTTGTTGAATATGTATGATGTGTTTTGCGATGCTATGATAAGATATCTTAAAAACCCTATGAGATACAACAATTCTAAGGCCGGATTCGGATTCAACACTGCAAAATACATTAAAAATAACTATTTTTATATTTGTTGCGTTTTTTTTCTGAATTTTTTTTATTTTATATGGGATATGTATTTTTGCGATATTTCGCGAGGATGATCAACTACGATTTCGGGGTTTCCATTTATTTAGACCACTAAACTAATACAAATGAAACCCCATTCACAGATTCTCTCCACATTTTCATCAAACCTATCGACTGTTCAAGAGCACCGTGCACATTCTATTTTCAAAACGTCAAGTACTTTGTCTCAATCTTGTTTGTTTTTTGTGAACAAAATATGCTTGAAAATTTCGAAATTTTTCTATGTGAATTGTGTTACATCACAATTTCCAAGACCCCCAGACCCCTCTCTGTCATACTTTGCCTCAAATTTGTGAACCCCCCTACTCCCCTAAAAGTGTGACGTAAATTATGAACAGCCTCTAGTAAGTAATTTGTTTTAAACAATAATATTTGACACATAGTCGGAAAAATTAGTACCTTATTCAATGACAAAAACTCTGTTCTGAACTTCTGATTTCAAAACTTTGATTCATGGGGAAATATGGCGGGCAGTTTTTTGGAAAATTTCAGTTTCAAAAGTTAAAATGCTCAAATGCACAAAATAAAGAAAAAAATTATTTTATTGATGAGGGCCACCCTAAAATTTTTTTGGACTTGATATAAAGGCCATGTGTTGTAAATTTCATATGAATCGATTAATATGGTATGGACAGCATAAATTCGGAATTAAAACGTAGAAATGCAAATGAAAATTTTACCCTGACAGACGACAGTTTCTGACAGCTTGTGCATTTATTTATTTACTTGTTTTTTTGACTGCATCTGCTCACCAGTTAGTGCGTTTTTTTTTTATTCCGATTTTAAAACTAAAAAATTTCATTGGTTTTTATCTTAATTGGTTTTTAATTTAATTAAGTTTAAAAAATGTTCATTATTTTTTGCCTAAAACCTCAACTTGTCCTTAACCTTTCTTGAGGGCCGGGTTATCGTCATCCGATCATCGTGAAACTTCATAGTATTTGTTTTTATGGCCAATAGAAGGATTTCAGGTGGCTGCATCAACGAAAATCAGTAAATCGTAAAATAAGCGCATGCCTAATGCACACTCTTAAGGGCCGTCCACACGTACAGTCTTACCTGCGCAAGCCTAGTTCGTGCAAACTAGAGAGTTTACGCATACTTTTCTTATCGCGTCCACACGACACAGGCAAGTCTGTGCAGTTTTCAGTATACTTAATTTTCATAGCAACATGACGTCTAGAAAAAATTTTATTTTCATTTGAATTGTTTTTTCTTTTGTATGTTTTCCAAAATAAATCAATGAAAAAACGCAAAATTTTCATGACAGAGCTATCACAATCAATATGAATGCATTTGAAGACTGCAATTTAAGCGACAGATTGAAGGCACGGCCTGTACGCCGTCCACACGTTCCAACTTGCCTGCGCAAGCTTAGTTTGCACAGGCCGCACTTTTGAACTGTGCAAACTTGACTTTTGCCGTCCATATGTATAGACTTATCTGCACAAACCAGTTTGCGCAGGTAAGTCTTGAGGTAAAACTGTGCGTGTAGACGGCGCTTTACACTTGGCGTGGATTGCTTCATATCCAGATTTATTGATTTAAATTGTTTGCATAAAAGAACTTAGTCTTTAACATGCCACTTATTCATAATAATAACTCAATATAATTATAACAACAATCTGTAACGAAGCTTATCTTCGTTACTGCCATACCTAAATTGGAGCGTCAGGCGTTGCGTTATTTAACGTTACACAAAAGCGTCAAGCGTCATACCGAAATAAAAAGCGTTGCGTTGAAGTCATTGTTTGTCAAAATCATATTGTTGTTCCTTTTTTTTTACTTTTCTGCAGCTATCTTCACCTCATAACGCTTTGTCAAAATTGGAAATTCGAATAGCTGAGCGTTGAGCGTTGGCAATTTCGGTATGCGCCATACAAATTGTATGTACATGAGAAATTTTTGACAGTAAAATAACGCTGACGCTCCAATTTAGGTATGGCAGTTAGCCGGGGTGTAGCCGTCGGCGTTCAGGATACACTACAAAATTTATCTCCAATGAAACACAACTTTTCCGAAACGTTATAATTCACTTTTATTCCTTAAACCTGTGCGACGATCACCAAGAGAAAGCACATTAAATTAAAATCTTAACCAAGTCAATAATGTAATTTAATAAAATCTAAATTCATTATATATATCACATTTCTTAAATGCTAATCTTCCTACCCGCGAGCAGGGTTTTAACGTGTCTCTGTCTGTCCGTCTTGGAGTGCATCACAGACCATGCCTCTCCGTCTCTGGTCCTGGGTCTCCGTCTGTCCGTCGTGGAGTGCGTCGCAGACCATGCCTCTACTTCAGTTGTTCACAAAATGTATCTATTACTTGTTAATTGTAAGTCCCAGTCATGTCCCGAAGCGTCCTCGCTGTTAGAAAAGTCCTAAGTTGTGGGATGTTTGAAATAAACGCGGATCGCGTCTTACCTGTACGACGACCACCAAGAAAAATAACGTATCTCCGACAGGAAACACCTTCATTGCTTTTAGCCCCTTTTACATTATAAGTGTATCCATCAAACTGGCCATCAATATGTCATACCGAGTTGGTGTTTACATGTTCAATAAACTGTCAATATTTAGTGTTGCTTTGTACGCCAAAGAGGAAACAAAGCAACAGCGGATAAAATTTTTATGGTAGTAATTGATATGCTGATGGAAATAACAGAATGATGGAAACCAAAAAAATCATCTTTGGCCATTTATTAAAATTTTTTTATTGAAATCTTTTTTTAAATTAAAAATAAGAGTCTTTGATAAAAATAATAACAATCAGGTTTCAGTAAATTGATTTTGTCCCAGTCATAAAATTTAAAGGTTCTCTTCAAGCTCCCATTAAGCTTCAGCAAAAACCAAAATCATTAAACTATCTGTTTTTGTGTAAAAACAAATCACATTTGCAAGCCATTTTCATTACCGCACGATGTGCACTCTTTTCTTAACTGACTTAAAGTGTACTGAAAATTTTTCATTGCATTTACACAGTCAACCTAGTCATTAATAAAGTCATCAATACAGCAGAAAGTCAAAAAATTTTGTTTTTCGGCAAACAGATTGTCAATACAGATTGTTGAGTGTTTACATTATCAGTTTCTAATCAATCTGCATACTCAGATTGATGAAAAAAAGTGAACTTGGCATCATTGGCATATTGATGGCTACACTGATAATGTTAAATGGCGGCCGCCGCCCGTTGTGTGAGTTTCTAAAGTAACCTTCGTTGGGGTACGTTTAGAAATTTCTGCTGGCGCGATATTTAGTTGCTTGTAGACTTGGTTGGCCGATGGTTTGGTTAACCGTGTTTTCTTCGCATCCTCGCTTAATTACGGGAACCTTTGTCGATGTCTCCAAGGTGCAATACTTATGCCCAATCATGAAAATAAGAGCTTAGTCCGTGGATGCCAACGAGTTTTCCGTGTTTTTTGGTCCGATGTTGCTTGTCTGGTAAACAATCGCTGCATGTTTGTCTGGTTTGTTGATTGTTTGGTCTGTTTGTGTACTGTAGCGCAACCGTTGTGTGTTTACTTGGTTGATGGGTTGATCATTTGGTTGGTCGATTGTTTGGTTGGTTGGTAAGCTGTTTGCGTGACTGTTTGGTAACCGTTTCCCATTAGTGTGTTCATCCGCGTGTTTGCTAGCTCCCGGGATTTCCTTCGGTTTCTGAAATTGACAAGTGTTTTATAAATAAATACGCATGTTTCATTTTCTTCAGAAGTATTAACAAATTCTTCAATAATAGTAAAACTTAAGTGAGAAAGTGATGAAAATCTCACGAAAATTCCAGTTCGATGAAAATCTTTTATCGATATCTGAATCTACGGCTGCATTAACTGAAGGCTGCCGTCTGCCTGTACGAATGCACCGAACTGAAGATTGGTCACCGGTGGAGGTTGCTATCATCAAAGACCAGGATAAATAAACGCTTGGACGAATGGGCAAATCAGGTAGCATGGTAGTACTTCAAGATGATGTAGTCACGAGGAATGGAGAAGTGAGTTTTCGTGTTTTACCCACAATTGGCCGACACGTAAGACGCGGTGTATGAGACGATGAGTGCCCGCGATTTGCCTCATTACAAATCTTAACAATATTACATTGTTCAACAGCCAAAAAACCCTAAGAGTTTTGAAAAGAGCTTTTAGTGTATTTTGGTCTCCTTAACACGAATATAATGCTATACGTTTTTTTTTTTTTTTGGTCACGTAAGGTTTTCGACAAAAAACCGGCTTTAAAGTTATTAGGAAGCTGGTGATACTACTTATAATGTAAAAACAGCTTAAAATAGTAAAAGTGATCAATTATTTAATATCTTAGGCTTGTTAGAAAGGTATTACGAGTAGATTTATTTAAAGATTCAAAAAAAAAACTACACCAGATGCCGTTTAGAATTCATTTAAGGCCTAAAATTGGTGAAAAATTATAGAAAAACGGAACTTTAGATTAGCAAATTTGAAAATGATGGCTGCTTTAATTTCAGAGATATAGAATTTTGTATGGGGTGCAACACTCCCTTGTTGCATCGCCCAAAGTCCGACAATTATTAGGACACCAACTTGAATTGAATGGTAGACACAATTTACATGCTAAAATGGGCTTAATTTAACTTTTTCGACTGTTATTGTTTTTTTTATATTTTTTTTGCCCAAATAGGGCTTTGAAAATTAGTCATATCAACAACAGTAACAACCTCTGAGCGGATCTACTTTCGGAGATATAGCCATCGGAAGATCGGGATATATCTTTTATAAAAATATTGGTGTCATATGAAAGGTATTTTACAGTTGTTGTACAAAATTTTTCAATTTGAGTGATAGTTTTCGAGATATGACAATTTTTTAAAAATTCACCCCATTTTTTTCCCAAAAAAAAGGCATACAAATTTTTCAATTTGAGTGATAGTTTACGAGATATGACAATTTTTCAAAAACTCACCCCATTTTTTTCCCAAAAAAACGGCATTTTCCTAAAAAGTATGTTATTAACCTATAATTTTAATAACTAAATTAGAAAGCCCATTTTATTTCCTTTCATTTGATATGCAACATGTATCTGAAATTGCATCATTAATAAATTTTTATGGAAAAAAACAAAAATAGACCAAATCAATTTTCTTGAAATTAGGAACTTTAAACAACAACAATGCCAGAACAAACAACAACAACAGCAAAAACAACAACTGCTACAACAACAACAAAGAGGATCAGCTACTTGTACAAGCGCAGCAGCTACTTATTATATTAAAAAAATTTTAAATTTTTATGAAAAATTGCGCGCGCAATTTGGCTAACAAACTATGTGTTGGATATATTATAGACTGATCTGCGGCCGAAGGCCGCCGCGAAGCCAGTGTTGGATTTTTGGGAGTTTTAAATCCTGAGCTGCGGCCGCAGGCCGCCCAATTACCCCTACTCTTATGTAAAATTACTGTTGTAGTAGTAGTAAAGTTGTTGTTGTTGTCTGTCCTGGCATTGTTTTTGTTTAAAGTTCCAAATTTGAAGAAAATTGATTTGGTCCATTTTTGTTTTTTTGCATAAAAATTTATTAATGATGCAATTTCAGATACATGTTGCATATCAAATGAAAGGAAATAAATTAGGCTTTCTAATTTAGTTATTAAAATTATAGGTTAATAACATACTTTTTAGGAAAATGCCGTTTTTTTTGGGAAAAAAATGGGGTGAGTTTTTGAAAAATTGTCATATCTCGTAAACTATCACTCAAATTGAAAAATTTGTACAGCAATTGTATAGCACGGTCAAATACCTTTCATATGACACCAATATTTTTAAAATCTATCCAGGGGTTCCCAACTTATACCGATTTTTATAAAAGATATATCCCGATTTTCCGATGGCTATATCTCCAAAAGTAGATCCGCTCAGAGGTTGTTGTTGTTGTAATTAATTCCCAGAGCCCTATTTGGGCAAAAAAAAAAAAAAAAAAACCACAACAGTCGATAAAGTTAAATTGTTCCCTAAAATGTACCAAGATTTATGTGGAAGTCGCAGGTGCAAGTATATTTTGAGGCTACGACAACCCTCCATCTAACCCGCCCACCCGTTATTTTACAACGTGCTTAGCAAACAATATAAATCCACGTACTAGTTTCATAAAGACAGTTGTGATAAATATGTGCAGAGATATTAAATTTTATGTTTTCGTTTTTTTTTATTTGAGGGTGCCTCTACTAGGCAAACTCGAAACTCATGAGCTTTTCATACAATTTCAGTACCGAACTGAGTTCGTTTAAATCAGCTCAACTCAGTTCGTTAGTTCGTGAGTTTTTTGCTGATCGTTTAATCGATCAACCGGTGAAGCTTCGTATCAAAGAGAGAACTTTTTGCGTATCTTTTCATATAGGATAAAACGAGGCAAAAAAAAAAAAGAAGAGAGAATTTTGCCCAGCACCGGATCAACCCATTCGTTGTGAGCTGATCGTTTGTTTGTTAAGCTAGTAAGTTTTATGAAAAATCACTCCTCATTTGCTTTTGGCGTTAAAAAAGACCGCTTTCTATTGATAACTAAGAAATATTTTAAAATTTGTAGCTAATTTTCTCAAAATTTAATTTCGGAATATATTTTCATAAAAAGAAAATTGAATCATAATTTTCAAAACATAAAAAGTTGTAAACTCAAAATATTTTAAAATACAGTAAAATATTAAATTTCATAATTTTCTTATCCAGACTGAAGTTGTTTTGTGAAAAGCTACCCAGTAAAATCTTCGGTTACATGTAATCGGTCGAGTAATCTAAAAAATTGTTTGCATCGATTACTTTCTGGCTTACATAAGGCATTATTTTAACACATGCATGTCATTGGGCGTAATCGAAAAAATTATTTGTATCTATTACTTTCTGGGTTACAAAGGCATTATTATAGCATACACATTTCATTGGGCGGAATCGATTACCCCAACAAAACATTTGCTTACATGTAATCGATCGAGTAATCCAAAAAATTAATTGTATCGATTACTTTCTGGGTTACTTTTGCATTATATAAGTACTGAATCAATTTAGTAGGACGTTATAGATATATAGGGTTCTGTTTTGGGCCAAAAGTTCATCAAGGGAACACATTATCTGAAATATTATCTTTTTAGTATTTATTTCTTTTGAAATATTAACGTCAAAATGACTTGTATGTATGTATGTATTCTCCTTTAACTCCTAGGAGGAGCATAGGGCCAATATGAAATCTCTCCATTTGTCACGATCCCTTGCGATGACTTTGATCTCTTGCCACGATTTTCCCGATTCTTGGATTTCCTTTTCCAACGACCTTTTCCAGTTGGTTTTGGGTCTACCACGTCCTCTACTGCCTTGTGGATTCCACTCAAGGGCCTGGCGACAAACTTCGCTGTGTGGTTTCCGGAGAGTGTGACCAATCCATCCCCATTTGCGCAGCTTGATCTCGTTTGCTATAGCCTTCTGTTTGCATTTTTGATGTAGCTCGGCATTTGATATAGTGCGAGGCCACCGTTTTCCGATCCATGCTTCATTAGTATAATCTTCTCGGCAACGCCCCACGCAGTAAGTTATAAGCTTAAAGCTGGATCCGGCAAGCGCTGCAAATATAGTGGCCAAATTCACTTTTAATTTCAGCCGTCCAATCTGGAACAGACGCTGACCTGGGAGCCGCCCACTCTGGATCAGACGCTTCAGGATTTCGACAAGATGCTTATTTTAAGGCGGCATCGACTCGCCTTGTCAGTGCCAGTTACGGGCATTGTGGGTTTTTCTTTCGAGGCGCAACGCTGTCCAACGCTACACCCTTCCACACCCTGGCTGGTCACCCGCTTTTAGTCGCCTTTTACGACAGGCATGCTTACCTCGGGCATATTCTGACCCCTTACCCGCAGGGGTCAAAATGACTTAAAGATCAAAAAATCTTAAGTAAAAAACTTTCGAAATGATTTATGTTCTCACATTAGGGTAGAACGGGGTTAAACAACCACTTTTGTGTTTAGCACTCTGTAAAAACTTTGTTTATGATAATAATTTGAAAATTTAAACTGTTCCTGGTTCGTTGAACCCTTTGTTACAAAATTCATCCGAAAATTTTTTATCAAACTCGCATTGTTTATCCGGTATTTGCATTTGAACAAAAAGTGTGAAATGGTTGTTTTACCCCACCAGGTGGGGTAAAAGTAACCAACATTGTTATTTTAAGGGTTTTTATTTTATCAGAATTTTACAAAACGTTACACAAGAACAAAATTAACTTGAAAAACTTTCTCTTGAGCTTCATTAATCGCTGGCGTCACTTTCCTCAACGTATACTTCTTTTCTTGGACGACCACTTTGGAAGCAACGAGTATTGTTTTTGGCAGCCGTGTCTTGGTTTTTTTGCTCGGAAAATTTTTTTAGCATCTTTTTTTTCGACCTTACCATGGTCGCCAATGCCTTTATCTCCTTCTGGTTATTTAACCCCACGCGCTTTTGTTTATTTTAAGGCGAACAACTTTTTAACCAATTTAAATTTTGTAAAACCCATTACAGATTTGGATTCAGTATGCAATTCTGCTTTAGAAAACACTTACCTTTCTTTCTGCACTTCACTGATTTGTGGAGTTTTGAACTTTTGTCGACTGAAAATATTGCGGCGAGGACGCGTCAAATCTTTCTTTCGTCAGAACTCAGGTTATAACACACGTGCGGTAGTGGAACCTTTTGCCAAAGTTGCGTTGTATTGATCATTATCTACTGTAGGGGAGATGTGTGTACCTTGGTCCGCTTTTCAGTTTTTTCAATGTGCTGGATTTTTCAAAAAGGTTTCTTTAGTTTTTTGATTAAGTTATATTTCTACAATGCTTTCAGCATCAAATGACGTGACAACGATATTTCTATGTCTTACCATTGAGTAGAAATATTACTTTTTCCATTCCAATCTCAAACGGTCCAAGGTACACCATGCAAGTGTACCTTGGACTATAAAAAATAATAGAGATTACAATGTATATAGGTAATAAATTATGAAAGAACCATTTGTTTATTGAAAAAAATGTTACTTTTTTCAATAAAAAAAAAAAATTAATCATAAACTAAAATTATAACACAAAAACGTGCATTTAGAAAAAAACCATTAATTAAATTAAAATGGTTGCAAATAAATACATTAATCACGTAAATAATAATAATAGTATTATATTGAAAGGCGATTATGGCTTCCTGGTTGCCCATTGAAAATAGCTCTCTGGTAAATAAGCATAAGTCCAAGGTACACACAGACAGCATGTTTTAAAAACTGTCAGCACCCATAACATGTATTAATAAAAACATCTAAAGCACACTAAAAGCTTAAAACAATAACTTAACTTCCCTCTTAATGTTGTAAAACGGAAATATTTCAAGTAAGTTTCTCACAAAACGTTTCGTAGTTTACTCCAAAAACTAATTTTTATACACCAAAAACACTTTTTCCGTCACTTTTTATGCACGCATAAAGCTTGACGGTCTGAAGTCTACTAATATCAGTCAGCAGTATGAGTGGAAAATTCCATAGAAGAACATTATCGTACACGTGCAACTGTTGAGTGGCAACCAGCACTCGGACCGAGGTACACTCGGACCAAGGTACACACATTTCCCCTACCAACGTTCGTTCGATTCGACTTTATTAAAAAAAATTAGAGGCAATTGGTTGTTTAACCCCGTGGCGATTTAACCCCGTTCTACCCTACCCATTGCTTTACATGTATTTGAAGAATTATTTCATTATTTATTGCATTACATGTAATACTCAAAATGTTTTAACATTCAAGTAATGCGTTAGGTAATCAATTATCGTATAAGAGGCTTCAAATTTATTCAAAAGTTTTATTGGGTATTTGTAAAAAAATGTTGTTTCAAATTTTTGTTTCACAACTAAAGAGTCTTTATAACACGATGATCTTTTTGCCGAAAATACAATTTGTTGGTCTATGCGATATAGTATATCACATTACCCTCCAATTTTATTTCTTAACTTTTTTTGCCTTTTTTCAATTTTATTGAAATAGCTTAAGATTGACCCACGCTAAGGAAATCCAAAATCACAACATACTGCACAATACATCAATAAAACATAATACATAAAGTGGTAGCAGCTATGCTTTGAAAACTACGTGTAATTTAGAAAACAAAAATGCCTATATCATATACTATATTTAATGTTTGGCCAGGCCAAAGGTAACAACCTTACTAGTTTTTTTTCAAACCGCATTTCAATTATGTCAATAGCTTCCCAATGTGCACAAAAACGGATGAGGACCCGTTTCGAATCCATTACAAGTTCATAAAGGTATAAAAAACGTAATCCGCGGTAACGGATCCATTTCGAATCCGAAACGTACATCAAAAACGAATTCAAAACGTTTTGTTTAGATAAAAAAAAAAACATTTTGAAGCGCTTATTAGCGAATAAAAAAAAATTAAATTCCGCAGTGCGGGCCCGTTTCGAATCCGAAACTTATGTAAAAACGAATTCAAAACGGATTTGCTTTTAAATATGTTAATGTTATTTTATTGCGTATGATTTTTTGTAAACTTTTCAAACTCTGTTTGAAAAAATGTTTTTGATTCCAAATTTGAGTATATAACATTTTTTATCAAAAGAAGGGAAGAAAAACAACACAGAATACTCATAAAAAAACAACAGAAATTTGTTTAATATACAAACTTTAAATCTCAACATCAAATAAGTCTACAACAGTTAAGTAAACATCATATCGGTCAATAGCCTAGTTGTCTAACGTCTCGTGTATGAAAGAGTAATACCCCGGGAGCCTGAGTTCGACTCCCGGCCGGGCTAGTAATTTTTTTTTTTTGTTATTTTATTTTTTTTATTAAAAATAAGCGCTTCACCCTGTTTTCTTTTTTTCATAAGCAGCATTAACATTATTACCCAGTGTGCCAAACGGACTCGTTTCGGATCCGTAACGGGTTCATATTTTCGTTCTTTTTATCCGTTACGTATCCGTTACTGATCCGTTACTGATCCGTTTGCGGGAAGGATTCCTAAAAAAAAAACGAATCGTTTTTTCTTCTTTTATGGATCCGTTTCGAGCCTGTAACGTACATCAAAAACGTGGCAGACATAGAAAAGTGTATATATTCTTGATCAGCATCACCTCCTGAGTCGATATAGCCATGTCCGTCTGTCTGGCTGGCTGGGTGGCTGGGTGGCTTGCTGTGCGTGGAAATATTTCTTACAGGAAAACTAACCAAGATAATTCTATGAAATTTATCTTTCGGAAAAATCTTGAACTAAAAAGCGTGCTTTACAATGAGCGATAAACTACAAAAATGTCACAAACGTGGCACATCAAAAATGTCACAAGCGTGGCACTTTTTACCAGTCTCCAAAAAAACATATTTCGATATAATTTTGAGTACACAGATGTTTAGTTGAGGGCTATTAATTATATTTTTAATACAAAAATTTTTCTACACCATCAGAATCCTGAGATATCCTTGCTCAATAGTGAAAAAATCACTGTTTTGACATCTACTTAAAGCTATAGAACAAAAACAACAACAAGTAAAACTAATTTTTGTCAATGGATTCAGACAGCCAAATTTATTGTCAACAAGACATAATTTACCGTTTTTCAATTGGATTCCCAGCTTCTGAGTTACAAGCGTTTAAAGTAAGGATATCTTTCGATAACATACAAAGGATTTTTTGAGACCGAAAAATTACAAAAAAAAAACAAGTTTTATTATTTTTATCAATAACATATTTAATTACAAAAATTTCGAGACCTTGCAGTTCATAATCGCATGAAAAATGACAGTTCTATGCTAGATTTAGTGAATAAGCCTACTAAACTACTGCTTTGCAAATTAACAGAATCAAAATTTCATATGTTCATTTAATAAATCTACAATAGAGCCTTATTTTTTCATCCGATCTAAGTCTGCAAGGGCTTAAAATTTTTGTAATAAAATATATTTTTGATAAAAATCATAAAACTTACCATTTTTGTTAATTTTTCGGTCCAGAAAATCCATTGTGTGTTATTGAGAGGTATCCTTTTTTTAAAAGCTTATAACTCGGAAACTGGGAATTCAATTGAAAAATGGCAAATTATGTCTTGTTGATTATAAATTTGGCTGTCTGCCACGGTGTGCCTTAACCCGTTCTAAATCGGACATCGTAGCACATCAAATTTTTTTCCAGATTCTGTTTACTTATCGTTCAAAGATGTATAAAAAAATTTTCACTCGTGACTCCTCGACTAAATTTTGAGATAATCGCTTTTCCAATTGGGGCATTTTCCCATACAAAAAGAAAAAAAAATTTTTTTTAACTACATTAAACAAAAATTAAAATAATCACAGTAGATGTGTTTTGCGATGCTTAACGCGAATCCAGCCTCAGAATTGCTCTATCGTGTACAGTTTATGAGATATTGTAACCTAAAGACCAAAAAAGTCGTTTTTTGCCATATTTTGAAGCCTTATAACTATGTAACATATCATTTATTCATCAAATATGGCTTAGATACTTGAATGCCCCAATCTTTTCCTTTAAAACCTAATTTAAATTATATTTATATCTTCATGCTTCTAAGAGACATCGCAGACCGAAATATTGTCAAAACGGGTTTTTTGCACTTTTGTGTCTTTTTAGGTTAGGATATCTTTGAGGAAAAAAAAGATATCAACATAACTTAAATTAGGCTTTAAAGGCAAAGATTAGGACTTTGAAGTTGCTTACCAGATTTAACAAAATTAAAATTTCTTTCACATTTTAAACATGTTCAACGAACCGACCATTTCAAAATTCAGCCGTATGCCATACACGTAACAACTCTCGGCTTGTCAAACGGCTGAATTTAGAAGTAGTCGGTTCGTTGAACATGTTTAAAATGTGAAAGAAATTTTAATTTTGTTAAATCTGGTAAGCAACTTTAAAGTCCTAATCTTTGCCTTTTAAACCTAATTTAAGTTATGTTGATATCTTTTTTTTCCTCAAAGATATCCTAACCTAAAAAGACACAAAAGTGCAAAAAACCCGTTTTGACAATATTTTGGTCTACGATATCCCTTAGAAGCATGAAGATATAAATATAATTTAAATTAGGTCTTAAAGGAAAAGATTGGGGCTTTCAAGTATCTAAGCCTCATTTGATGAATAAATGATATGTTACATAGTAATATGGCTTCAAAAAATGGCAAAAAACGACTTTTTTTGGTCTTTAGGTTACAATATCTCATAAACTATACACGATAGAGCAACTCTGAGGTTGGATTCGCGTTTAGCATTGTAAAACACATTGATTGTGATTATTTTAATTTTTGTTTAATGTAGTTAAAAAAAATTTTTTTTTTCTTTTTGTATGGGAAAATGCCCCAATTGGAAAAGCGATTATCTCAAAATTTAGTCGAGGAGTCACGAGTGAAAATTTTTGTATACATCATTTGAACGATAAGTAAACAGAATCTGGAAAAAAATTTGATGTGCTACGACGTCCGATTTAGAACGGGTTAAGGCACACCGTGCTGCATCAATTGACAAAAATTAATTTTACTTGTTGCTGTTTTTGTTAAGTAGATGTCAAAACTGTGATTTTTTCACTTTTGAGTAAGGATAACTAAGGATACTGATGTAATTGAAAAAAATCAAGATCAGATTCGTAATTAGGAGATCCTAATCCACCATAAACGGCTATAAAAACAAAGGACAGGAAACCATAGTTGATCTTTAGGGCGGTAGGGTATAAAAAAAATGGACCACCGGAGACATGACACTGTTGCAAAATTAGTCTTGAAGTGTAAATTTGTAATTATATGCAATATATCTCTCATCAAAACGCTTCAAAACCATAATTTTTCCATACTGTGGCTATAATGTCACAAACGTGGCAATTTGGTCACAAACGTGGCAGCAAAATTTCTTGATTTCGACCTCAAAGCCGTAAGTTCACACTTGTAGTTGATCTACTTAAAAGGTGAGTTTTTAGAGTGTGTTTACACAAGATAGCATGAAGAAACTTGCAAAAATCCAAAAAAATTATCTGACAATTTTACAACTCGAAAAAGCACAATTATCTAAGAATCACCCATATATACTACGAATTATAAGCGCAAGCTCTGAAAAATAAACTGAAGAGGGCGTGGCACCTCCCATATAAGCAAAAGCTTCAAAACGCTAAACTGAACGCGTTTTTTTTAGATAATCCAACTAAATTTCACTCAAATACTAAGGACTGTAAATGCACGCTATGAGCTAAAGCTAGACGAACTTAGACAAGAAGGCGTGGCGCCTCCCATATGAGCAAAATTTTAAAAATACTGCAGTGTAGGGTATTTAACGTTTGGCCAGGCCAAAGTTTACACCCTTACTAGTTTTAGCTACATATTTGCAAGGATATTCAAATTGTTATGGCTGCTATAATTGAAAATTGAAGTGAAATATTTAAATTAATACAAAAATATGCAATATTTTCCATTTATATATGTATCTAATTTTAGTGTTCCATGTTCTAAACAAAATTTTAGAGAAATTTGATAAATTTTGTCAGAGTTTTCAACATATTAAAAAAGTAATCGATGTTGACAAAAATCGATCTTTTTTTGGCGATGTTTTCTAGACATCGATGTTTAATTCAGAAAACATCGATGTTCACAAATACGATGTTTTCCGGTCGATGTCTCAGCACTAGTAAACATCATATCGGTCAATAGCCTAGTTGTCTAACGTCTCGTGTATGAAAGAGTAATACCCCGGGAGCCTGAGTTCGACTTCCGGCCGGGCTAGTAATTTTTTTTTTTTTTTGTTATTTTATTTTTTTTATTAAAAATAAGCGCTTCACCCTGTTTTCTTTTTTTTTAAGCAGCATTAACATTATTAAAAGCGAATCCGTTTTAAATTCGTTTTTGATGTACGTTACAGGTTCGAAACGGATCCATAAAAGAAGGAAAAACGATTCGTTTTTTTTAGGAATCCTTCCCGCAAACGGATCAGTAACGGATACGTAACGGATTCCGTAACGGATAAAAAGAACGAAAATATGAACCCGTTACGGATCCGAAACGAGTCCGTTTGGCACACTGGGTTAATTTAATTTCGAAAAACACGTTTTTTTGCACTTTATTAACTTTTTAGGTTAGGATATCTCCGAGAAAAATAAAGATATCGACATTATTTGAATTAGGTTTAGAAGATTGATTAAAGCTTTCCATTTCTGCATCAGAATTTACGGATATACGTCCTGTTATATAGCTCCAAAACAGCAATAAAATAAAGCATCGCAAAACACATCGTAAATTAATGGGTGTTTTGTTGAATATGTATGATGTGTTTTGCGATGCTATGATAAGATATCTTAAAAACCCTATGAGATACAACAATTCTAAGGCCGGATTCGGATTCAACACTGCAAAATACATTAAAAATAACTATTTTTATATTTGATGCGTTTTTTTTCTGAATTTTTTTTATTTTATATGGGATATGTATTTTTGCGATATTTCGCGAGGATGATCAACTACGATTTCGGGGTTTCCATTTATTTAGACCACTAAACTAATACAAATGAAACCCCATTCACAGATTCTCTCCACATTTTCATCAAACCTATCGACTGTTCAAGAGCACCGTGCACATTCTATTTTCAAAACGTCAAGTACTTTGTCTCAATCTTGTTTGTTTTTTGTGAACAAAATATGCTTGAAAATTTCGAAATTTTTCTATGTGAATTGTGTTACATCACAATTTCCAAGACCCCCAGACCCCTCTCTGTCATACTTTGCCTCAAATTTGTGAACCCCCCTACTCCCCTAAAAGTGTGACGTAAATTATGAACAGCCTCTAGTAAGTAATTTGTTTTAAACAATAATATTTGACACATAGTCGGAAAAATTAGTACCTTATTCAATGACAAAAACTCTGTTCTGAACTTCTGATTTCAAAACTTTGATTCATGGGGAAATATGGCGGGCAGTTTTTTGGAAAATTTCAGTTTCAAAAGTTAAAATGCTCAAATGCACAAAATAAAGAAAAAAATTATTTTATTGATGAGGGCCACCCTAAAATTTTTTTGGACTTGATATAAAGGCCATGTGTTGTAAATTTCATATGAATCGATTAATATGGTATGGACAGCATAAATTCGGAATTAAAACGTAGAAATGCAAATGAAAATTTTACCCTGACAGACGACAGTTTCTGACAGCTTGTGCATTTATTTATTTACTTGTTTTTTTGACTGCATCTGCTCACCAGTTAGTGCGTTTTTTTTTTATTCCGATTTTAAAACTAAAAAATTTCATTGGTTTTTATCTTAATTGGTTTTTAATTTAATTAAGTTTAAAAAATGTTCATTATTTTTTGCCTAAAACCTCAACTTGTCCTTAACCTTTCTTGAGGGCCGGGTTATCGTCATCCGATCATCGTGAAACTTCATAGTATTTGTTTTTATGGCCAATAGAAGGATTTCAGGTGGCTGCATCAACGAAAATCAGTAAATCGTAAAATAAGCGCATGCCTAATGCACACTCTTAAGGGCCGTCCACACGTACAGTCTTACCTGCGCAAGCCTAGTTCGTGCAAACTAGAGAGTTTACGCATACTTTTCTTATCGCGTCCACACGACACAGGCAAGTCTGTGCAGTTTTCAGTATACTTAATTTTCATAGCAACATGACGTCTAGAAAAAATTTTATTTTCATTTGAATTGTTTTTTCTTTTGTATGTTTTCCAAAATAAATCAATGAAAAAACGCAAAATTTTCATGACAGAGCTATCACAATCAATATGAATGCATTTGAAGACTGCAATTTAAGCGACAGATTGAAGGCAAAGCCTGTACGCCATCCACACGTTCCAACTTGCCTGCGCAAGCTTAGTTTGCACAGGCCGCACTTTTGAACTGTGCAAACTTGACTTTTGCCGTCCATATGTATAGACTTATCTGCACAAACCAGTTTGCGCAGGTAAGTCTTGAGGTAAAACTGTGCGTGTAGACGGCGCTTTACACTTGGCGTGGATTGCTTCATATCCAGATTTATTGATTTAAATTGTTTGCATAAAAGAACTTAGTCTTTAACATGCCACTTATTCATAATAATAACTCAATATAATTATAACAACAATCTGTAACGAAGCTTATCTTCGTTACTGCCATACCTAAATTGGAGCGTCAGGCGTTGCGTTATTTAACGTTACACAAAAGCGTCAAGCGTCATACCGAAATAAAAAGCGTTGCGTTGAAGTCATTGTTTGTCAAAATCATATTGTTGTTCCTTTTTTTACTTTTCTGCAGCTATCTTCACCTCATAACGCTTTGTCAAAATTGGAAATTCGAATAGCTGAGCGTTGAGCGTTGGCAATTTCGGTATGCGCCATACAAATTGTATGTACATGAGAAATTTTTGACAGTAAAATAACGCTGACGCTCCAATTTAGGTATGGCAGTTAGCCGGGGTGTAGCCGTCGGCGTTCAGGATACACTACAAAATTTATCTCCAATGAAACACAACTTTTCCGAAACGTTATAATTCACTTTTATTCCTTAAACCTGTGCGACGATCACCAAGAGAAAGCACATTAAATTAAAATCTTAACCAAGTCAATAATGTAATTTAATAAAATCTAAATTCATTATATATATCACATTTCTTAAATGCTAATCTTCCTACCCGCGAGCAGGGTTTTAACGTGTCTCTGTCTGTCCGTCTTGGAGTGCATCACAGACCATGCCTCTCCGTCTCTGGTCCTGGGTCTCCGTCTGTCCGTCGTGGAGTGCGTCGCAGACCATGCCTCTACTTCAGTTGTTCACAAAATGTATCTATTACTTGTTAATTGTAAGTCCCAGTCATGTCCCGAAGCGTCCTCGCTGTTAGAAAAGTCCTAAGTTGTGGGATGTTTGAAATAAACGCGGATCGCGTCTTACCTGTACGACGACCACCAAGAAAAATAACGTATCTCCGACAGGAAACACCTTCATTGCTTTTAGCCCCTTTTACATTATAAGTGTATCCATCAAACTGGCCATCAATATGTCATACCGAGTTGGTGTTTACATGTTCAATAAACTGTCAATATTTAGTGTTGCTTTGTACGCCAAAGAGGAAACAAAGCAACAGCGGATAAAATTTTTATGGTAGTAATTGATATGCTGATGGAAATAACAGAATGATGGAAACCAAAAAAATCATCTTTGGCCATTTATTAAAATTTTTTTATTGAAATCTTTTTTTAAATTAAAAATAAGAGTCTTTGATAAAAATAATAACAATCAGGTTTCAGTAAATTGATTTTGTCCCAGTCATAAAATTTAAAGGTTCTCTTCAAGCTCCCATTAAGCTTCAGCAAAAACCAAAATCATTAAACTATCTGTTTTTGTGTAAAAACAAATCACATTTGCAAGCCATTTTCATTACCGCACGATGTGCACTCTTTTCTTAACTGACTTAAAGTGTACTGAAAATTTTTCATTGCATTTACACAGTCAACCTAGTCATTAATAAAGTCATCAATACAGCAGAAAGTCAAAAAATTTTGTTTTTCGGCAAACAGATTGTCAATACAGATTGTTGAGTGTTTACATTATCAGTTTCTAATCAATCTGCATACTCAGATTGATGAAAAAAAGTGAACTTGGCATCATTGGCATATTGATGGCTACACTGATAATGTTAAATGGCGGCCGCCGCCCGTTGTGTGAGTTTCTAAAGTAACCTTCGTTGGGGTACGTTTAGAAATTTCTGCTGGCGCGATATTTAGTTGCTTGTAGACTTGGTTGGCCGATGGTTTGGTTAACCGTGTTTTCTTCGCATCCTCGCTTAATTACGGGAACCTTTGTCGATGTCTCCAAGGTGCAATACTTATGCCCAATCATGAAAATAAGAGCTTAGTCCGTGGATGCCAACGAGTTTTCCGTGTTTTTTGGTCCGATGTTGCTTGTCTGGTGAACAATCGCTGCATGTTTGTCTGGTTTGTTGATTGTTTGGTCTGTTTGTGTACTGTAGCGCAACCGTTGTGTGTTTATTTGGTTGATGGGTTGATCATTTGGTTGGTCGATTGTTTGGTTGGTTGGTAAGCTGTTTGCGTGACTGTTTGGTAACCGTTTCCCATTAGTGTGTTCATCCGCGTGTTTGCTAGCTCCCGGGATTTCCTTCGGTTTCTGAAATTGACAAGTGTTTTATAAATAAATACGCATGTTTCATTTTCTTCAGAAGTATTAACAAATTCTTCAATAATAGTAAAACTTAAGTGAGAAAGTGATGAAAATCTCACGAAAATTCCAGTTCGATGAAAATCTTTTATCGATATCTGAATCTACGGCTGCATTAACTGAAGGCTGCCGTCTGCCTGTACGAATGCACCGAACTGAAGATTGGTCACCGGTGGAGGTTGCTATCATCAAAGACCAGGATAAATAAACTCTTGGACGAATGGGCAAATCAGGTAGCATGGTAGTACTTCAAGATGATGTAGTCACGAGGAATGGAGAAGTGAGTTTTCGTGTTTTACCCACAATTGGCCGACACGTAAGACGCGGTGTATGAGACGATGAGTGCCCGCGATTTGCCTCATTACAAATCTTAACAATATTACATTGTTCAACAGCCAAAAAACCCTAAGAGTTTTGAAAAGAGCTTTTAGTGTATTTTGGTCTCCTTAACACGAATATAATGCTATACGTTTTTTTTTTTTTTGGTCACGTAAGGTTTTCGACAAAAAAACCGGCTTTAAAGTTATTAGGAAGCTGGTGATACTACTTATAATGTAAAAACAGCTTAAAATAGTAAAAGTGATCAATTATTTAATATCTTAGGCTTGTTAGAAAGGTATTACGAGTAGATTTATTTAAAGATTCAAAAAAAAAACTACACCAGATGCCGTTTAGAATTCATTTAAGGCCTAAAATTGGTGAAAAATTATAGAAAAACGGAACTTTAGATTAGCAAATTTGAAAATGATGGCTGCTTTAATTTCAGAGATATAGAATTTTGTATGGGGTGCAACACTCCCTTGTTGCATCGCCCAAAGTCCGACAATTATTAGGACACCAACTTGAATTGAATGGTAGACACAATTTACATGCTAAAATGGGCTTAATTTAACTTTTTCGACTGTTATTGTTTTTTTTATATTTTTTTTGCCCAAATAGGGCTTTGAAAATTAGTCATATCAACAACAGTAACAACCTCTGAGCGGATCTACTTTCGGAGATATAGCCATCGGAAGATCGGGATATATCTTTTATAAAAATATTGGTGTCATATGAAAGGTATTTTACAGTTGTTGTACAAAATTTTTCAATTTGAGTGATAGTTTTCGAGATATGACAATTTTTTAAAAATTCACCCCATTTTTTTCCCAAAAAAAAGGCATACAAATTTTTCAATTTGAGTGATAGTTTACGAGATATGACAATTTTTCAAAAACTCACCCCATTTTTTTCCCAAAAAAACGGCATTTTCCTAAAAAGTATGTTATTAACCTATAATTTTAATAACTAAATTAGAAAGCCCATTTTATTTCCTTTCATTTGATATGCAACATGTATCTGAAATTGCATCATTAATAAATTTTTATGGAAAAAAACAAAAATAGACCAAATCAATTTTCTTGAAATTAGGAACTTTAAACAACAACAATGCCAGAACAAACAACAACAACAGCAAAAACAACAACTGCTACAACAACAACAAAGAGGATCAGCTACTTGTACAAGCGCAGCAGCTACTTATTATATTAAAAAAATTTTTAATTTTTATGAAAAATTGCGCGCGCAATTTGGCTAACAAACTATGTGTTGGATATATTATAGACTGATCTGCGGCCGAAGGCCGCCGCGAAGCCAGTGTTGGATTTTTGGGAGTTTTAAATCCTGAGCTGCGGCCGCAGGCCGCCCAATTACCCCTACTCTTATGTAAAATTACTGTTGTAGTAGTAGTAAAGTTGTTGTTGTTGTCTGTCCTGGCATTGTTTTTGTTTAAAGTTCCAAATTTGAAGAAAATTGATTTGGTCCATTTTTGTTTTTTTGCATAAAAATTTATTAATGATGCAATTTCAGATACATGTTGCATATCAAATGAAAGGAAATAAATTAGGCTTTCTAATTTAGTTATTAAAATTATAGGTTAATAACATACTTTTTAGGAAAATGCCGTTTTTTTGGGAAAAAAATGGGGTGAGTTTTTAAAAAATTGTCATATCTCGTAAACTATCACTCAAATTGAAAAATTTGTACAGCAATTGTATAGCACGGTCAAATACCTTTCATATGACACCAATATTTTTAAAATCTATCCAGGGGTTCCCAACTTATACCGATTTTTATAAAAGATATATCCCGATTTTCCGATGGCTATATCTCCAAAAGTAGATCCGCTCAGAGGTTGTTGTTGTTGTTGTTGTAATTAATTCCCAGAGCCCTATTTGGGCAAAAAAAAAAAAAAAAAAACCACAACAGTCGATAAAGTTAAATTGTTCCCTAAAATGTACCAAGATTTATGTGGAAGTCGCAGGTGCAAGTATATTTTGAGGCTACGACAACCCCCCATCTAACCCGCCCACCCGTTATTTTACAACGTGCTTAGCAAACAATATAAATCCACGTACTAGTTTCATAAAGACAGTTGTGATAAATATGTGCAGAGATATTAAATTTTATGTTTTCGTTTTTTTTTATTTGAGGGTGCCTCTACTAGGCAAACTCGAAACTCATGAGCTTTTCATACAATTTCAGTACCGAACTGAGTTCGTTTAAATCAGCTCAACTCAGTTCGTTAGTTCGTGAGTTTTTTGCTGATCGTTTAATCGATCAACCGGTGGAGCTTCGTATCAAAGAGAGAACTTTTTGCGTATCTTTTCATATAGGATAAAACGAGGCAAAAAAAAAAAAAGAAGAGAGAATTTTGCCCAGCACCGGATCAACCCATTCGTTGTGAGCTGATCGTTTGTTTGTTAAGCTAGTAAGTTTTATGAAAAATCACTCCTCATTTGCTTTTGGCGTTAAAAAAGACCGCTTTCTATTGATAACTAAGAAATATTTTAAAATTTGTAGCTAATTTTCTCAAAATTTAATTTCGGAATATATTTTCATAAAAAGAAAATTGAATCATAATTTTCAAAACATAAAAAGTTGTAAACTCAAAATATTTTAAAATACAGTAAAATATTAAATTTCATAATTTTCTTATCCAGACTGAAGTTGTTTTGTGAAAAGCTACCCAGTAAAATCTTCGGTTACATGTAATCGGTCGAGTAATCTAAAAAATTGTTTGCATCGATTACTTTCTGGCTTACATAAGGCATTATTTTAACACATGCATGTCATTGGGCGTAATCGAAAAAATTATTTGTATCTATTACTTTCTGGGTTACAAAGGCATTATTATAGCATTCACATTTCATTGGGCGGAATCGATTACCCCAACAAAACATTTGCTTACATGTAATCGATCGAGTAATCCAAAAAATTAATTGTATCGATTACTTTCTGGGTTACTTTTGCATTATATAAGTACTGAATCAATTTAGTAGGACGTTATAGATATATAGGGTTCTGTTTTGGGCCAAAAGTTCATCAAGGGAACACATTATCTGAAATATTATCTTTTTAGTATTTATTTCTTTTGAAATATTAACGTCAAAATGACTTAAAGATCAAAAAATCTTAAGTAAAAAACTTTCGAAATGATTTATGTTCTCACATTAGGGTAGAACGGGGTTAAACAACCACTTTTGTGTTTAGCACTCTGTAAAAACTTTGTTTATGATAATAATTTGAAAATTTAAACTGTTCCTGGTTCGTTGAACCCTTTGTTACAAAATTCATCCGAAAATTTTTTATCAAACTCGCATTGTTTATCCGGTATTTGCATTTGAACAAAAAGTGTGAAATGGTTGTTTTACCCCACCAGGTGGGGTAAAAGTAACCAACATTGTTATTTTAAGGGTTTTTATTTTATCAGAATTTTACAAAACGTTACACAAGAACAAAATTAACTTGAAAAACTTTCTCTTGAGCTGCATTAATCGCTGGCGTCACTTTCCTCAACGTATACTTCTTTTCTTGGACGACCACTTTGGAAGCAACGAGTATTGTTTTTGGCAGCCGTGTCTTGGTTTTTTTGCTCGGAAAATTTTTTTAGCATCTTTTTTTTCGACCTTACCATGGTCGCCAATGCCTTTATCTCCTTCTGGTTATTTAACCCCACGCGCTTTTGTTTATTTTAAGGCGAACAACTTTTTAACCAATTTAAATTTTGTAAAACCCATTACAGATTTGGATTCAGTATGCAATTCTGCTTTAGAAAACACTTACCTTTCTTTCTGCACTTCACTGATTTGTGGAGTTTTGAACTTTTGTCGACTGAAAATATTGCGGCGAGGACGCGTCAAATCTTTCTTTCGTCAGAACTCAGGTTATAACACACGTGCGGTAGTGGAACCTTTTGCCAAAGTTGCGTTGTATTGATCATTATCTACTGTAGGGGAGATGTGTGTACCTTGGTCCGCTTTTCAGTTTTTTCAATGTGCTGGATTTTTCAAAAAGGTTTCTTTAGTTTTTTGATTAAGTTATATTTCTACAATGCTTT
The DNA here is from genome assembly GCA_951812925.1 of Calliopum simillimum. NCBI lineage: Eukaryota > Metazoa > Arthropoda > Insecta > Diptera > Lauxaniidae > Calliopum > Calliopum simillimum. The sequence goes on along the minus strand of OX638372.1, from coordinate 79,940,733 downwards.
CAGCATCAAATGACGTGACAACGATATTTCTATGTCTTACCATTGAGTAGAAATATTACTTTTTCCATTCCAATCTCAAACGGTCCAAGGTACACCATGCAAGTGTACCTTGGACTATAAAAAATAATAGAGATTACAATGTATATAGGTAATAAATTATGAAAGAACCATTTGTTTATTGAAAAAAATGTTACTTTTTTCAATAAAAAAAAAAAATTAATCATAAACTAAAATTATAACACAAAAACGTGCATTTAGAAAAAAACCATTAATTAAATTAAAATGGTTGCAAATAAATACATTAATCACGTAAATAATAATAATAGTATTATATTGAAAGGCGATTATGGCTTCCTGGTTGCCCATTGAAAATAGCTCTCTGGTAAATAAGCATAAGTCCAAGGTACACACAGACAGCATGTTTTAAAAACTGTCAGCACCCATAACATGTATTAATAAAAACATCTAAAGCACACTAAAAGCTTAAAACAATAACTTAACTTCCCTCTTAATGTTGTAAAACGGAAATATTTCAAGTAAGTTTCTCACAAAACGTTTCGTAGTTTACTCCAAAAACTAATTTTTATACACCAAAAACACTTTTTCCGTCACTTTTTATGCACGCATAAAGCTTGACGGTCTGAAGTCTACTAATATCAGTCAGCAGTATGAGTGGAAAATTCCATAGAAGAACATTATCGTACACGTGCAACTGTTGAGTGGCAACCAGCACTCGGACCGAGGTACACTCGGACCAAGGTACACACATTTCCCCTACCAACGTTCGTTCGATTCGACTTTATTAAAAAAAATTAGAGGCAATTGGTTGTTTAACCCCGTGGCGATTTAACCCCGTTCTACCCTACCCATTGCTTTACATGTATTTGAAGAATTATTTCATTATTTATTGCATTACATGTAATACTCAAAATGTTTTAACATTCAAGTAATGCGTTAGGTAATCAATTATCGTATAAGAGGCTTCAAATTTATTCAAAAGTTTTATTGGGTATTTGTAAAAAAATTTTGTTTCAAATTTTTGTTTCACAACTAAAGAGTCTTTATAACACGATGATCTTTTTGCCGAAAATACAATTTGTTGGTCTATGCGATATAGTATATCACATTACCCTCCAATTTTATTTCTTAACTTTTTTTGCCTTTTTTCAATTTTATTGAAATAGCTTAAGATTGACCCACGCTAAGGAAATCCAAAATCACAACATACTGCACAATACATCAATAAAACATAATACATAAAGTGGTAGCAGCTATGCTTTGAAAACTACGTGTAATTTAGAAAACAAAAATGCCTATATCACATTACCCGAACTTACTATATTTAATGTTTGGCCAGGCCAAAGGTAACAACCTTACTAGTTTTCTTTCAAACCGCATTTCAATTATGTCAATAGCTTCCCAATGTGCACAAAAACGGATGAGGACCCGTTTCGAATCCATTACAAGTTCATAAAGGTATAAAAAACGTAATCCGCGGTAACGGATCCATTTCGAATCCGAAACGTACATCAAAAACGAATTCAAAACGCTTTGTTTAGATAAAAAAAAAACATTTTGAAGCGCTTATTAGCGAATAAAAAAAAATTAAATTCCGCAGTGCGGGCCCGTTTCGAATCCGAAACTTATGTAAAAACGAATTCAAAACGGATTTGCTTTTAAATATGTTAATGTTATTTTATTGCGTATGATTTTTTGTAAACTTTTCAAACTCTGTTTGAAAAAATGTTTTTGATTCCAAATTTGAGTATATAACATTTTTTATCAAAAGAAGGGAAGAAAAACAACACAGAATACTCATAAAAAAACAACAGAAATTTGTTTAATATACAAACTTTAAATCTCAACATCAAATAAGTCTACAACAGTTAAGTAAACATCATATCGGTCAATAGCCTAGTTGTCTAACGTCTCGTGTATGAAAGAGTAATACCCCGGGAGCCTGAGTTCGACTCCCGGCCGGGCTAGTAATTTTTTTTTTTTTTTTTGTTATTTTATTTTTTTTATTAAAAATAAGCGCTTCACCCTGTTTTCTTTTTTTCATAAGCAGCATTAACATTATTACCCAGTGTGCCAAACGGACTCGTTTCGGATCCGTAACGGGTTCATATTTTCGTTCTTTTTATCCGTTACGTATCCGTTACTGATCCGTTACTGATCCGTTTGCGGGAAGGATTCCTAAAAAAAAAACGAATCGTTTTTTCTTCTTTTATGGATCCGTTTCGAGCCTGTAACGTACATCAAAAACGTGGCAGACATAGAAAAGTGTATATATTCTTGATCAGCATCACCTCCTGAGTCGATATAGCCATGTCCGTCTGTCTGGCTGGCTGGGTGGCTTGCTGTGCGTGGAAATATTTCTTACAGGAAAACTAACCAAGATAATTCTATGAAATTTATCTTTCGGAAAAATCTTGAACTAAAAAGCGTGCTTTACAATGAGCGATAAACTACAAAAATGTCACAAACGTGGCACATCAAAAATGTCACAAGCGTGGCACTTTTTACCAGTCTCCAAAAAAACATATTTCGATATAATTTTGAGTACACAGATGTTTAGTTGAGGGCTATTAATTATATTTTTAATACAAAAATTTTTCTACACCATCAGAATCCTGAGATATCCTTGCTCAATAGTGAAAAAATCACTGTTTTGACATCTACTTAAAGCTATAGAACAAAAACAACAACAAGTAAAACTAATTTTTGTCAATGGATTCAGACAGCCAAATTTATTGTCAACAAGACATAACTTACCGTTTTTCAATTGGATTCCCAGCTTCTGAGTTACAAGCGTTTAAAGTAAGGATATCTTTCGATAACATACAAAGGATTTTTTGAGACCGAAAAATTACAAAAAAAAAACAAGTTTTATTATTTTTATCAATAACATATTTAATTACAAAAATTTCGAGACCTTGCAGTTCATAATCGCATGAAAAATGACAGTTCTATGCTAGATTTAGTGAATAAGCCTACTAAACTACTGCTTTGCAAATTAACAGAATCAAAATTTCATATGTTCATTTAATAAATCTACAATAGAGCCTTATTTTTTCATCCGATCTAAGTCTGCAAGGGCTTAAAATTTTTGTAATAAAATATATTTTTGATAAAAATCATAAAACTTACCATTTTTGTTAATTTTTCGGTCCAGAAAATCCATTGTGTGTTATTGAGAGGTATCCTTTTTTTAAAAGCTTATAACTCGGAAACTGGGAATTCAATTGAAAAATGGCAAATTATGTCTTGTTGATTATAAATTTGGCTGTCTGCCACGGTGTGCCTTAACCCGTTCTAAATCGGACATCGTAGCACATCAAATTTTTTTCCAGATTCTGTTTACTTATCGTTCAAAGATGTATAAAAAAATTTTCACTCGTGACTCCTCGACTAAATTTTGAGATAATCGCTTTTCCAATTGGGGCATTTTCCCATACAAAAAGAAAAAAAAATTTTTTTTAACTACATTAAACAAAAATTAAAATAATCACAGTAGATGTGTTTTGCGATGCTTAACGCGAATCCAGCCTCAGAATTGCTCTATCGTGTACAGTTTATGAGATATTGTAACCTAAAGACCAAAAAAGTCGTTTTTTGCCATATTTTGAAGCCTTATAACTATGTAACATATCATTTATTCATCAAATATGGCTTAGATACTTGAATGCCCCAATCTTTTCCTTTAAAACCTAATTTAAATTATATTTATATCTTCATGCTTCTAAGAGACATCGCAGACCGAAATATTGTCAAAACGGGTTTTTTGCACTTTTGTGTCTTTTTAGGTTAGGATATCTTTGAGGAAAAAAAAGATATCAACATAACTTAAATTAGGCTTTAAAGGCAAAGATTAGGACTTTGAAGTTGCTTACCAGATTTAACAAAATTAAAATTTCTTTCACATTTTAAACATGTTCAACGAACCGACCATTTCAAAATTCAGCCGTATGCCATACACGTAACAACTCTCGGCTTGTCAAACGGCTGAATTTAGAAGTAGTCGGTTCGTTGAACATGTTTAAAATGTGAAAGAAATTTTAATTTTGTTAAATCTGGTAAGCAACTTTAAAGTCCTAATCTTTGCCTTTTAAACCTAATTTAAGTTATGTTGATATCTTTTTTTTCCTCAAAGATATCCTAACCTAAAAAGACACAAAAGTGCAAAAAACCCGTTTTGACAATATTTTGGTCTACGATATCCCTTAGAAGCATGAAGATATAAATATAATTTAAATTAGGTCTTAAAGGAAAAGATTGGGGCTTTCAAGTATCTAAGCCTCATTTGATGAATAAATGATATGTTACATAGTAATATGGCTTCAAAAAATGGCAAAAAACGACTTTTTTTGGTCTTTAGGTTACAATATCTCATAAACTATACACGATAGAGCAACTCTGAGGTTGGATTCGCGTTTAGCATTGTAAAACACATTGATTGTGATTATTTTAATTTTTGTTTAATGTAGTTAAAAAAAATTTTTTTTTTCTTTTTGTATGGGAAAATGCCCCAATTGGAAAAGCGATTATCTCAAAATTTAGTCGAGGAGTCACGAGTGAAAATTTTTGTATACATCATTTGAACGATAAGTAAACAGAATCTGGAAAAAAATTTGATGTGCTACGACGTCCGATTTAGAACGGGTTAAGGCACACCGTGCTGCATCAATTGACAAAAATTAATTTTACTTGTTGCTGTTTTTGTTAAGTAGATGTCAAAACTGTGATTTTTTCACTTTTGAGTAAGGATAACTAAGGATACTGATGTAATAGAAAAAAATCAAGATCAGATTCGTAATTAGGAGATCCTAATCCACCATAAACGGCTATAAAAACAAAGGACAGGAAACCATAGTTGATCTTTAGGGCGGTAGGGTATAAAAAAAATGGACCACCGGAGACATGACACTGTTGCAAAATTAGTCTTGAAGTGTAAATTTGTAATTATATGCAATATATCTCTCATCAAAACGCTTCAAAACCATAATTTTTCCATACTGTGGCTATAATGTCACAAACGTGGCAATTTGGTCACAAACGTGGCAGCAAAATTTCTTGATTTCGACCTCAAAGCCGTAAGTTCACACTTGTAGTTGATCTACTTAAAAGGTGAGTTTTTAGAGTGTGTTTACACAAGATAGCATGAAGAAACTTGCAAAAATCCAAAAAAATTATCTGACAATTTTACAACTCGAAAAAGCACAATTATCTAAGAATCACCCATATATACTACGAATTATAAGCGCAAGCTCTGAAAAATAAACTGAAGAGGGCGTGGCACCTCCCATATAAGCAAAAGCTTCAAAACGCTAAACTGAACGCGTTTTTTTTAGATAATCCAACTAAATTTCACTCAAATACTAAGGACTGTAAATGCACGCTATGAGCTAAAGCTAGACGAACTTAGACAAGAAGGCGTGGCGCCTCCCATATGAGCAAAATTTTAAAAATACTGCAGTGTAGGGTATTTAACGTTTGGCCAGGCCAAAGTTTACACCCTTACTAGTTTTAGCTACATATTTGCAAGGATATTCAAATTGTTATGGCTGCTATAATTGAAAATTGAAGTGAAATATTTAAATTAATACAAAAATATGCAATATTTTCCATTTATATATGTATCTAATTTTAGTGTTCCATGTTCTAAACAAAATTTTAGAGAAATTTGATAAATTTTGTCAGAGTTTTCAACATATTAAAAAAGTAATCGATGTTGACAAAAATCGATCTTTTTTTGGCGATGTTTTCTAGACATCGATGTTTAATTCAGAAAACATCGATGTTCACAAATACGATGTTTTCCGGTCGATGTCTCAGCACTAGTAAACATCATATCGGTCAATAGCCTAGTTGTCTAACGTCTCGTGTATGAAAGAGTAATACCCCGGGAGCCTGAGTTCGACTTCCGGCCGGGCTAGTAATTTTTTTTTTTTTTTGTTATTTTATTTTTTTTATTAAAAATAAGCGCTTCACCCTGTTTTCTTTTTTTATAAGCAGCATTAACATTATTAAAAGCGAATCCGTTTTAAATTCGTTTTTGATGTACGTTACAGGTTCGAAACGGATCCATAAAAGAAGGAAAAACGATTCGTTTTTTTTAGGAATCCTTCCCGCAAACGGATCAGTAACGGATACGTAACGGATTCCGTAACGGATAAAAAGAACGAAAATATGAACCCGTTACGGATCCGAAACGAGTCCGTTTGGCACACTGGGTTAATTTAATTTCGAAAAACACGTTTTTTTGCACTTTATTAACTTTTTAGGTTAGGATATCTCCGAGAAAAATAAAGATATCGACATTATTTGAATTAGGTTTAGAAGATTGATTAGAGCTTTCCATTTCTGCATCAGAATTTACGGATATACGTCCTGTTATATAGCTCCAAAACAGCAATAAAATAAAGCATCGCAAAACACATCGTAAATTAATGGGTGTTTTGTTGAATATGTATGATGTGTTTTGCGATGCTATGATAAGATATCTTAAAAACCCTATGAGATACAACAATTCTAAGGCCGGATTCGGATTCAACACTGCAAAATACATTTAAAATAACTATTTTTATATTTGTTGCGTTTTTTTTCTGAATTTTTTTTATTTTATATGGGATATGTATTTTTGCGATATTTCGCGAGGATGATCAACTACGATTTCGGGGTTTCCATTTATTTAGACCACTAAACTAATACAAATGAAACCCCATTCACAGATTCTCTCCACATTTTCATCAAACCTATCGACTGTTCAAGAGCACCGTGCACATTCTATTTTCAAAACGTCAAGTACTTTGTCTCAATCTTGTTTGTTTTTTGTGAACAAAATATGCTTGAAAATTTCGAAATTTTTCTATGTGAATTGTGTTACATCACAATTTCCAAGACCCCCAGACCCCTCTCTGTCATACTTTGCCTCAAATTTGTGAACCCCCCTACTCCCCTAAAAGTGTGACGTAATTTATGAACAGCCTCTAGTAAGTAATTTGTTTTAAACAATAATATTTGACACATAGTCGGAAAAATTAGTACCTTATTCAATGACAAAAACTCTGTTCTGAACTTCTGATTTCAAAACTTTGATTCATGGGGAAATATGGCGGGCAGTTTTTTGGAAAATTTCAGTTTCAAAAGTTAAAATGCTCAAATGCACAAAATAAAGAAAAAAATTATTTTATTGATGAGGGCCACCCTAAAATTTTTTTGGACTTGATATAAAGGCCATGTGTTGTAAATTTCATATGAATCGATTAATATGGTATGGACAGCATAAATTCGGAATTAAAACGTAGAAATGCAAATGAAAATTTTACCCTGACAGACGACAGTTTCTGACAGCTTGTGCATTTATTTATTTACTTGTTTTTTTGACTGCATCTGCTCACCAGTTAGTGCGTTTTTTTTTTTATTCCGATTTTAAAACTAAAAAATTTCATTGGTTTTTATCTTAATTGGTTTTTAATTTAATTAAGTTTAAAAAATGTTCATTATTTTTTGCCTAAAACCTCAACTTGTCCTTAACCTTTCTTGAGGGCCGGGTTATCGTCATCCGATCATCGTGAAACTTCATAGTATTTGTTTTTATGGCCAATAGAAGGATTTCAGGTGGCTGCATCAACGAAAATCAGTAAATCGTAAAATAAGCGCATGCCTAATGCACACTCTTAAGGGCCGTCCACACGTACAGTCTTACCTGCGCAAGCCTAGTTCGTGCAAACTAGAGAGTTTACGCATACTTTTCTTATCGCGTCCACACGACACAGGCAAGTCTGTGCAGTTTTCAGTATACTTAATTTTCATAGCAACATGACGTCTAGAAAAAATTTTATTTTCATTTGAATTGTTTTTTCTTTTGTATGTTTTCCAAAATAAATCAATGAAAAAACGCAAAATTTTCATGACAGAGCTATCACAATCAATATAAATGCATTTGAAGACTGCAATTTAAGCGACAGATTGAAGGCACGGCCTGTACGCCGTCCACACGTTCCAACTTGCCTGCGCAAGCTTAGTTTGCACAGGCCGCACTTTTGAACTGTGCAAACTTGACTTTTGCCGTCCATATGTATAGACTTATCTGCACAAACCAGTTTGCGCAGGTAAGTCTTGAGGTAAAACTGTGCGTGTAGACGGCGCTTTACACTTGGCGTGGATTGCTTCATATCCAGATTTATTGATTTAAATTGTTTGCATAAAAGAACTTAGTCTTTAACATGCCACTTATTCATAATAATAACTCAATATAATTATAACAACAATCTGTAACGAAGCTTATCTTCGTTACTGCCATACCTAAATTGGAGCGTCAGGCGTTGCGTTATTTAACGTTACACAAAAGCGTCAAGCGTCATACCGAAATAAAAAGCGTTGCGTTGAAGTCATTGTTTGTCAAAATCATATTGTTGTTCCTTTTTTTACTTTTCTGCAGCTATCTTCACCTCATAACGCTTTGTCAAAATTGGAAATTCGAATAGCTGAGCGTTGAGCGTTGGCAATTTCGGTATGCGCCATACAAATTGTATGTACATGAGAAATTTTTGACAGTAAAATAACGCTGACGCTCCAATTTAGGTATGGCAGTTAGCCGGGGTGTAGCCGTCGGCGTTCAGGATACACTACAAAATTTATCTCCAATGAAACACAACTTTTCCGAAACGTTATAATTCACTTTTATTCCTTAAACCTGTGCGACGATCACCAAGAGAAAGCACATTAAATTAAAATCTTAACCAAGTCAATAATGTAATTTAATAAAATCTAAATTCATTATATATATCACATTTCTTAAATGCTAATCTTCCTACCCGCGAGCAGGGTTTTAACGTGTCTCTGTCTGTCCGTCTTGGAGTGCATCACAGACCATGCCTCTCCGTCTCTGGTCCTGGGTCTCCGTCTGTCCGTCGTGGAGTGCGTCGCAGACCATGCCTCTACTTCAGTTGTTCACAAAATGTATCTATTACTTGTTAATTGTAAGTCCCAGTCATGTCCCGAAGCGTCCTCGCTGTTAGAAAAGTCCTAAGTTGTGGGATGTTTGAAATAAACGCGGATCGCGTCTTACCTGTACGACGACCACCAAGAAAAATAACGTATCTCCGACAGGAAACACCTTCATTGCTTTTAGCCCCTTTTACATTATAAGTGTATCCATCAAACTGGCCATCAATATGTCATACCGAGTTGGTGTTTACATGTTCAATAAACTGTCAATATTTAGTGTTGCTTTGTACGCCAAAGAGGAAACAAAGCAACAGCGGATAAAATTTTTATGGTAGTAATTGATATGCTGATGGAAATAACAGAATGATGGAAACCAAAAAAATCATCTTTGGCCATTTATTAAAATTTTTTTATTGAAATCTTTTTTTAAATTAAAAATAAGAGTCTTTGATAAAAATAATAACAATCAGGTTTCAGTAAATTGATTTTGTCCCAGTCATAAAATTTAAAGGTTCTCTTCAAGCTCCCATTAAGCTTCAGCAAAAACCAAAATCATTAAACTATCTGTTTTTGTGTAAAAACAAATCACATTTGCAAGCCATTTTCATTACCGCACGATGTGCACTCTTTTCTTAACTGACTTAAAGTGTACTGAAAATTTTTCATTGCATTTACACAGTCAACCTAGTCATTAATAAAGTCATCAATTCAGCAGAAAGTCAAAAAATGTTGTTTTTCGGCAAACAGATTGTCAATACAGATTGTTGAGTGTTTACATTATCAGTTTCTAATCAATCTGCATACTCAGATTGATGAAATAAAGTGAACTTGGCATCATTGGCATATTGATGGCTACACTGATAATGTTAAATGGCGGCCGCCGCCCGTTGTGTGAGTTTCTAAAGTAACCTTCGTTGGGGTACGTTTAGAAATTTCTGCAGGCGCGATATTTAGTTGCTTGTAGACTTTGTTGGCCGATGGTTTGGTTAACCGTGTTTTCTTCGCATCCTCGCTTAATTACGGGAACCTTTGTCGATGTCTCCAAGGTGCAATACTTATGCCCAATCATGAAAATAAGAGCTTAGTCTGTGGATGCCAACGAGTTTTCCGTGTTTTTTGGTCCGATGTTGCTTGTCTGGTGAACAATCGCTGCATGTTTGTTTGTCTGGTTTGTTGATTGTTTGGTCTGTTTGTGTACTGTAGCGCAACCGTTGTGTGTTTACTTGGTTGATGGGTTGATCATTTGGTTGGTCGATTGTTTGGTTGGTTGGTAAGCTGTTTGCGTGACTGTTTGGTAACCGTTTCCCATTAGTGTGTTCATCCGCGTGTTTGCTAGCTCCCGGGATTTCCTTCGGTTTCTGAAATTGACAAGTGTGTTATAAATAAATACGCATGTTTCATTTTCTTCAGAAGTATTAACAAATTCTTCAATAATAGTAAAACTTAAGTGAGAAAGTGATGAAAATCTCACGAAAATTCCAGTTCGATGAAAATCTTTTATCGATATCTGAATCTACGGCTGCATTAACTGAAGGCTGCCGTCTGCCTGTACGAATGCACCGAACTGAAGATTGGTCACCGGTGGAGGTTGCTATCATCAAAGACCAGGATAAATAAACGCTTGGACGAATGGGCAAATCAGGTAGCATGGTAGTACTTCAAGATGATGTAGTCACGAGGAATGGAGAAGTGAGTTTTCGTGTTTTACCCACAATTGGCCGACACGTAAGACGCGGTGTATGAGACGATGAGTGCCCGCGATTTGCCTCATTACAAATCTTAACAATATTACATTGTTCAACAGCCAAAAAACCCTAAGAGTTTTGAAAAGAGGGCTTAATGTTACATCACCGACTGTTGTTGTTTTTATTTTATTTTTTTTGCCCAAATAGGGCTCTGGGAATTAATTACAACAACAACAACAACAACCTCTGAGCGCATCTACTTTCGGAGATATAGCCATCGGAAGATCGGGATATATCTTTTATAAAAATCGGTATTAGTTGGGAACCCCTGGATGGATTTCAAAAATATTGGTGTCATATGAAAGGTATTTTATCAGGCTATATAATTGCACTACAAAGTTTTTCAATTTAAGTGATTGTTTTCGAGATATGACAATTTTTCAAAATTTAACCCCATTTTTTCGCAAAAAACTGTTATTTTTCCCAAAAAATGTGTCATTAACCTATAATTCTAATAACTAAATTAGGAAGCCTAATTTATTGCCTTTCATTTGATATACAACATGTATCTGAAATTGTATCATTAATAACTTTTTATAGAAAAAAACAAAAATAGACCAAATCAATTTTCTTGAAATTAGGAACTTTAAACAACAACAATGCCAAAACAAACAACAACAACTACAACAACCACTACAACAACCACTACAACAACAACAACAAAAACAACGACAACTACTACAACAACAACATGGATACTACTACAACAACAACAACACTAACAACAACAACAACAAAGAGGATCAGCTACTTATTATATTAAAAAAATTTAAAATTTTTATTAAAAATTGCGCGCGCAATTTGGCTAGCAAACTATGTGTTGGATATATTATAGACTGATCCGCGGCCGAAGGCCGCCGCGAAGCCGGTGTCGGATTTTTGGGAGTTTTAAATCCTGAGCTGCGGCCGCAGGCCGCCCAATTACCCCTACTCTTATGTAAAATTACTGTTGTTGTAGTAGTAGTAAAGTTGTTGTTGTCTGTTTTAGCATTGTTGTTGTTTAAAGTTCCAAATTTGAAGAAAATTGATTTGGTCCATTTTTGTTTTTTCTATAAAAATTTATTAATGATGCAATTTCAGATACATGTCGTATATCAAATGAAAGGTAATAAATTAGGCTTCCTAATTTAGTTATTAAAATTATAGGTTAATAACACATTTTTTTGGAAAAATTACGGTTTTTTGCGAAAAAAATGGGGTTAAATTTTGAAAAATTGTCATATCTCGAAAACTATCACTCAAATTGAAAAGCTTTGCAGAGCAATTATATAACCCAGTAAAATACCTTTCATATGACACCAATATTTTTGAAATCCATCCAGGGGTTCCCAACTTATATCGATTTTTATAAAAGATATATCCCGATCTTCCGATGGCTATATCTCCGAAAGTAGATGCGCTCAGAGGTTGTTGTTGTTGTTGTTGTAATTAATTCTCAGAGCCCTATTTGGGCAAAAAAAAAATAAAAAAAAAACAACAACAGTCGGTGATGTAAAATTGTTCCAAAATGGGCTTAATTTAACTTTTTCGACTGTTATTGTTTTTTTTTATATTTTTTTTGCCCAAATAGGGCTTTGAAAATTAGTCATATCAACAACAGTAACAACCTCTGAGCGGATCTACTTTCGGAGATATAGCCATCGGAAGATCGGGATATATCTTTTATAAAAATATTGGTGTCATATGAAAGGTATTTTACCGGGCTATACAGTTGTTGTACAAAATTTTTCAATTTGAGTGATAGTTTTCGAGATATGACAATTTTTTAAAAATTCACCCCATTTTTTTCCCAAAAAAAAGGCATACAAATTTTTCAATTTGAGTGATAGTTTACGAGATATGACAATTTTTCAAAAACTCACCCCATTTTTTTCCCAAAAAAACGGCATTTTCCTAAAAAGTATGTTATTAACCTATAATTTTAATAACTAAATTAGAAAGCCCATTTTATTTCCTTTCATTTGATATGCAACATGTATCTGAAATTGCATCATTAATAAATTTTTATAGAAAAAAACAAAAATAGACCAAATCAATTTTCTTGAAATTAGGAACTTTAAACAACAACAATGCCAGAACAAACAACAACAACAGCAAAAACAACAACTGCTACAACAACAACAAAGAGGATCAGCTACTTGTACAAGCGCAGCAGCTACTTATTATATTAAAAAAATTTTAAATTTTTATAAAAAAATTGCGCGCGCAATTTGGCTAACAAACTATGTGTTGGATATATTATAGACTGATCTGCGGCCGAAGGCCGCCGCGAAGCCAGTGTTGGATTTTTGGGAGTTTTAAATCCTGAGCTGCGGCCGCAGGCCGCCCAATTACCCCTACTCTTATGTAAAATTACTGTTGTTGTAGTAGTAGTAAAGTTGTTGTTGTTGTCTGTCCTGGCATTGTTTTTGTTTAAAGTTCCAAATTTGAAGAAAATTGATTTGGTCCATTTTTGTTTTTTTGCATAAAAATTTATTAATGATGCAATTTCAGATACATGTCGCATATCAAATGAAAGGAAATAAATTAGGCTTTCTAATTTAGTTATTAAAATTATAGGTTAATAACATACTTTTTAGGAAAATGCCGTTTTTTTGGGAAAAAAATGGGGTGAGTTTTTGAAAAATTGTCATATCTCGTAAACTATCACTCAAATTGAAAAATTTGTACAGCAATTGTATAGCACGGTAAAATACCTTTCATATGACACCAATATTTTTAAAATCTATCCAGGGGTTCCCAACTTATGCCGATTTTTATAAAAGATATATCCCGATTTTCCGATGGCTATATCTCCAAAAGTAGATCCGCTCAGAGGTTGTTGTTGTTGTTGTTGTAATTAATTCCCAGAGCCCTATTTGGGCAAAAAAAAAAAAAAAAAAAAAACCACAACAGTCGATAAAGTTAAATTGTTCCCTAAAATGTACCAAGATTTATGTGGAAGTCGCAGGTGCAAGTATATTTTGAGGCTACGACAACCCTCCATCTAACCCGCCCACCCGTTATTTTACAACGTGCTTAGCAAACAATATAAATCCACGTACTAGTTTCATAAAGACAGTTGTGATAAATATGTGCAGAGATATTAAATTTTATGTTTTCGTTTTTTTTTATTTGAGGGTGCCTCTACTAGGCAAACTCGAAACTCATGAGCTTTAAATACAATTTCAGTACCGAACTGAGTTCGTTTAAATCAGCTCAACTCAGTTCGTTAGTTCGTGAGTTTTTTGCTGATCGTTTAACCGATCAACCGGTGGAGCTTCGTATCAAAGAGAGAACTTTTTGCGTATCTTTTCGTATAGGATAAAACGAGGCAAAAAAAAAAAAAAAAAGAGAGAATTTTGCCCAGCACCGGATCAACCCATTCGTTGTGAGCTGATCGTTTGTTTGTTAAGCTAGTAAGTTTTATGAAAAATCACCCCTCATTTGCTTTTGGCGTTAAAAAAGACCGCTTTCTATTGATAACTAAGAAATATTTTAAAATTTATAGCTAATTTTCTCAAAATTTAATTTCGGAATATATTTTCATAAAAAGAAAATTGAATCATAATTTTCAAAACATAAAAAGTTGTAAGCTCAAAATATTTTAAAATACAGTAGATATTAAATTTCATAATTTTCTTATCCAGACTGAAGTTGTTTTGTGAAAAGCTACCCAGTAAAATCTTCGGTTACATGTAATCGGTCGAGTAATCTAAAAAATTGTTTGCATCGATTACTTTCTGGCTTACATAAGGCATTATTTTAACACATGCATGTCATTGGGCGTAATCGAAAAAATTATTGGTATCTATTACTTTCTGGGTTACAAAGGCATTATTATAACATACACATTTCATTGGGCGGAATCGATTACCCCAACAAAACATTTGCTTACATGTAATCGATCGAGTAATCCAAAAAATTAATTGTATCGATTACTTTCTGGGTTACTTTTGCATTATATAAGTACTGAATCAATTTAGTAGGACGTTATAGATATATAGGGTTCTGTTTTGGGCCAAAAGTTCATCAAGGGAACACATTATCTGAAATATTATCTTTTTAGTATTTATTTCTTTTGAAATATTAACGTCAAAATGACTTAAAGATCAAAAAATCTTAAGTAAAAAACTTTCGAAATGATTTATGTTCTCACATTAGGGTAGAACGGGGTTAAACAACCACTTTTGTGTTTGGCACTCTGTAAAAACTTTGTTTATGATAATAATTTGAAAATTTAAACTGTTCCTGGTTCGTTGAACCCTTTGTTACAAAATTCATCCGAAAATTTTTTATCAAACTCGCATTGTTTATCCGGTATTTGCATTTGAACAAAAAGTGTGAAATGGTTGTTTTACCCCACCAGGTGGGGTAAAAGTAACCAACATTGTTATTTTAAGGGTTTTTATTTTATCAGAATTTTACAAAACGTTACACAAGAACAAAATTAACTTGAAAAACTTTCTCTTGAGCTTCATTAATCGCTGGCGTCACTTTCCTCAACGTATACTTCTTTTCTTGGACGACCACTTTGGAAGCAACGAGTATTGTTTTTGGCAGCCGTGTCTTGGTTTTTTTGCTCGGAAAATTTTTTTAGCATCTTTTTTTTCGACCTTACCATGGTCGCCAATGCCTTTATCTCCTTCTGGTTATTTAACCCCACGCGCTTTTGTTTATTTTAAGGCGAACAACTTTTTAACCAATTTAAATTTTGTAAAACCCATTACAGATTTGGATTCAGCATGCAATTCTGCTTTAGAAAACACTTACCTTTCTTTCTGCACTTCACTGATTTGTGGAGTTTTGAACTTTTGTCGACTGAAAATATTGCGGCGAGGACGCGTCAAATCTTTCTTTCGTCAGAACTCAGGTTATAACACACGTGCGGTAGTGGAACCTTTTGCCAAAGTTGCGTTGTATTGATCATTATCTACTGTACCAACGTTCGTTCGATTCGACTTTATTAAAAAAAATTAGAGGCAATTGGTTGTTTAACCCCGTGGCGATTTAACCCCGTTCTACCCTACCCATTGCTTTACATGTATTTGAAGAATTATTTCATTATTTATTGCATTACATGTAATACTCAAAATGTTTTAACATTCAAGTAATGCGTTGTTTCAAATTTTTGTTTCACAACTAAAGAGTCTTTATAACACGATGATCTTTTTGCCGAAAATACAATTTGTTGGTCTATGCGATATAGTATATCACATTACCCTCCAATTTTATTTCTTAACTTTTTTTGCCTTTTTTCAATTTTATTGAAATAGCTTAAGATTGACCCACGCTAAGGAAATCCAAAATCACAACATACTGCACAATACATCAATAAAACATAATACATAAAGTGGTAGCAGCTATGCTTTGAAAACTACGTGTAATTTAGAAAACAAAAATGCCTATATCACATTACCCGAACTTACTATATTTAATGTTTGGCCAGGCCAAAGGTAACAACCTTACTAGTTTTCTTTCAAACCGCATTTCAATTATGTCAATAGCTTCCCAATGTGCACAAAAACGGATGAGGACCCGTTTCGAATCCATTACAAGTTCATAAAGGTATAAAAAACGTAATCCGCGGTAACGGATCCATTTCGAATCCGAAACGTACATCAAAAACGAATTCAAAACGCTTTGTTTAGATAAAAAAAAAACATTTTGAAGCGCTTATTAGCGAATAAAAAAAAATTAAATTCCGCAGTGCGGGCCCGTTTCGAATCCGAAACTTATGTAAAAACGAATTCAAAACGGATTTGCTTTTAAATATGTTAATGTTATTTTATTGCGTATGATTTTTTGTAAACTTTTCAAACTCTGTTTGAAAAAATGTTTTTGATTCCAAATTTGAGTATATAACATTTTTTATCAAAAGAAGGGAAGAAAAACAACACAGAATACTCATAAAAAAACAACAGAAATTTGTTTAATATACAAACTTTAAATCTCAACATCAAATAAGTCTACAACAGTTAAGTAAACATCATATCGGTCAATAGCCTAGTTGTCTAACGTCTCGTGTATGAAAGAGTAATACCCCGGGAGCCTGAGTTCGACTCCCGGCCGGGCTAGTAATTTTTTTTTTTGTTATTTTATTTTTTTTATTAAAAATAAGCGCTTCACCCTGTTTTCTTTTTTTCATAAGCAGCATTAACATTATTACCCAGTGTGCCAAACGGACTCGTTTCGGATCCGTAACGGGTTCATATTTTCGTTCTTTTTATCCGTTACGGAATCCGTTACGTATCCGTTACTGATCCGTTTGCGGGAAGGATTCCTAAAAAAAAAAACGAATCGTTTTTTCTTCTTTTATGGATCCGTTTCGAACCTGTAACGTACATCAAAAACGTGGCAGACATAGAAAAGTGTATATATTCTTGATCAGCATCACCTCCTGAGTCGATATAGCCATGTCCGTCTGTCTGGCTGGCTGGGTGGCTGGCTGTGCGTGGAAATATTTCTTACAGGAAAACTAACCAAGATAATTCAATGAAATTTATCTTTCGGAAAAATCTTGAACTAAAAAGCGTGCTTTACAATGAGCGATAAACTACAAAAATGTCACAAACGTGGCACATCAAAAATGTCACAAGCGTGGCACTTTTTACCAGTCTCCAAAAAAACATATTTCGATATAATTTTGAGTACACAGATGTTTAGTTGAGGGCTATTAATTATATTTTTAATACAAAAATTTTTCTACACCATCAGAATCCTGAGATATCCTTGCTCAAAAGTGAAAAAATCACTGTTTTGACATCTACTTAAAGCTATAGAACAAAAACAACAACAAGTAAAACTAATTTTTGTCAATGGATTCAGACAGCCAAATTTATTGTCAACAAGACATAATTTACCGTTTTTCAATTGGATTCCCAGCTTCTGAGTTACAAGCGTTTAAAGTAAGGATATCTTTCGATAACATACAAAGGATTTTTTGAGACCGAAAAATTACAAAAAAAAAAACAAGTTTTATTATTTTTATCAATAACATATTTAATTACAAAAATTTCGAGACCTTGCAGTTCATAATCGCATGAAAAATGACAGTTCTATGCTAGATTTAGTGAATAAGCCTACTAAACTACTGCTTTGCAAATTAACAGAATCAAAATTTCATATGTTCATTTAATAAATCTACAATAGAGCCTTATTTTTTCATCCGATCTAAGTCTGCAAGGGCTTAAAATTTTTGTAATAAAATATATTTTTGATAAAAATCATAAAACTTACCATTTTTGTTAATTTTTCGGTCCAGAAAATCCATTGTGTGTTATTGAGAGGTATCCTTTTTTTAAAAGCTTATAACTCGGAAACTGGGAATTCAATTGAAAAATGGTAAATTATGTCTTGTTGATAATAAATTTGGCTGTCTGAATCAATTGACAAAAATTAATTTTACTTGTTGCTGTTTTTGTTAAGTAGATGTCAAAACTGTGATTTTTTCACTTTTGAGCAAGGATAACTGAGGATACTGATGTAATAGAAAAAAATCAAGATCAGATTCGTAATTAGGAGATCCTAATCCACCATAAAACGGCTATAAAAACAAAGGACAGGAAACCATAGTTGATCTTTAGGGCGGTAGGGTATAAAAAAAATGGACCACCGGAGACATGACACTGTTGCAAAATTAGTCTTGAAGTGTAAATTTGTAATTATATGCAATATATCTCTCATCAAAACGCTTCAAAACCATAATTTTTCCATACTGTGGCTATAATGTCAAAAACGTGGCAATTTGGTCACAAACGTGGCAGCAAAATTTCTTGATTTCGACCTCAAAGCCGTAAGTTCACACTTGTAGTTGATCTACTTAAAAGGTGAGGTTTTAGAGTGTGTTTGCACAAGATAGCATGAAGAAACTTGCAAAAATCCAAAAAAATTATCTGACAATTTTACAACTCGAAAAAGCACAATTATCTAAGAATCACCCATATATACTACGAATTATAAGCGCAAGCTCTGAAAAATAAACTGAAGAGGGCGTGGCACCTCCCATATAAGCAAAAGCTTCAAAACGCTAAACTGAACGCGTTTTTTTTAGATAATCCAACTAAATTTCACTCAAATACTAAGGACTGTAAATGCACGCTCTGAGCTAAAGCTAGACGAACTTAGACAAGAAGGCGTGGCGCCTCCCATATGAGCAAAATTTTAAAAATACTGCAGTGTAGGGTATTTAACGTTTGGCCAGGCCAAAGTTTACACCCTTACTAGTTTTAGCTACATATTTGCAAGGATATTCAAATTGTTATGGCTGCTATAATTAAAAATTAAAGTGAAATATTTAAATTAATACAAAAATATGCAATATTTTCCATTTATATATGTATCTAATTTTAGTGTTCCATGTTCTAAACAAAATTTTAGAGAAATTTGATAAATTTTGTCAGAGTTTTCAACATATTAAAAAAGTAATCGATGTTGACAAAAATCGATCTTTTTTTGGCTCTTCTATTTTTAATAGTTCAAAGTACACTTGCATGGTGTACCTTGGACCGTTTGAGATTGCAACGGAAAAAGTAATATTTCTACTCAATGGTAAGACAAAGAAATATCGTTGTCACGTCATTTGATGCTGCAAAGCATTGTAGAAATATAACTTAATCAAAAAACTAAAGAAATTTTTTTGGAAAAGCGGACCAAGGTACACACATCCCACCTACAATTTCACAGATAAAAACGCAAGTATTTTGAGTTCCATGTTTATAGACATATTTAGTTATGAAAATAGAATGTATCATTACAAGCCCGATTTCCCTAAAAAGTGAGTCATATGAAATCGCTTTTTTATTTGAGTTTCATACGTAAGTATGCGTAGGCTGCTATATAAATTTCTCGCCTAGGCAACACTAATGTCAATAGCTAAAATCTGGCAACACCATAATAAAGTTTGATATTTTTTAGCATAAACGTATTCAGAACGTTTTGACGTACGACCATCATTTGTGTTGTTTACAGTAACTTGAAAAAATCAATTTGGCAAAAAAATTAAATTAACTCGTGAACATTTTCGTGCGATAATTTTTCACAACTTTCGACGTGGATTATCACGACAAGAGTGCATCGATGAACTTAAATCTTTGTATGGCAATGAAGCACCATCCTATAGCACTGTGAAAAACTGGTTTAATGAATTCAATCGTGGCCGACACTCGCTCAAAGACGAATTCCGCAAAGATCTTCCAAAAACGGCCGTTGTGCCAGAGAACATTGATGCCGTGCGTGAACTAATATTGCAAGATCGTCATGTGGCATACAGTGAGATAGAGGCATCCTTGGGCATTAGTTCCATTCCAATACATTCGATAATAAACAGAAAAAATTAAGTTTAGTGTTCGCGCATGGGCCGTTTTTGAGAAAACCCTAAAATATAAGCGGAAGATTAAGAAAATTATGTTACACGGCTCGTTTTAACTTGGTTTTAGCTCGATGTCGGCTGACTCCAGGTTTTTTGATGCAACGTTATTCACTGGGGTCCAAATATACAGAAAAAGGTTTTTTGTTAAATCGCTCATCGAGCTAATCGATTTTCAGGGTCGAATTTCAGTTACCAAATGGTCTTCACATTGTTTCTGTATCAAAAAAAAAGGTTTGACAGAAATTAATTGACAAACTGAGCATGCAGTTATTTTTCCGTTTATTTGCAGATTCAAAAATGGTATTTTTTAAGATTCGACCTGATCGCATTAATGAGATATTGTTTTTAAACAATTTTTTTTTTAATTTTTTTGTTGAAAAAAATTAGTTTTTGCGTTTTTTTTTAGAAAATCAGAAACTAAAAAAACAAGAAAAATTATTTTCAATGTAAATTTTCATGTTGAACTCGAATCTGGCCTCAGAACTGCTATATCTTGTTAGGTTTTTTAGAAATTTTGAGAAGTTTTGTTTTTCGAGAATTTTGAGGTTATATAAGAGAGCAATGAAATCTTTAGCCACAAAAAACTTTTTTTGACTAATTCAGGGTTGCTAATTCGGAATCTGGCAACCGTGTTTGGTATCACGTCCGAGATCTGAGTTATCCTTTGTTTAAAGTGCAGAAAACGCTTTTTTCAGACATATGGCGTGCATCTAGGAAGTAGTTTAGTTCACTTTTTTTAGCGGCATTGAATAACCCTGATCTTCCTCTCTAAACGATACTTTTCCAATTGGATCATTACTTTCTGAGGTATCATCCAGTAAAGTAAATGTATCGCAAATCCCTGTGAAGGACTATATTAAATTTTTATACCTTTACTTTAATGGTTGATATCTCGGAAAGTAATGATCCAATTGGAAAAGTTTAGAAAATGGTTTGAAGAGGAAGATCAGGGTTGTTCAATGCTGCTAACAAAAGAGAACTGCACTACTTTCTGGATGCACGCCATATGTCTGAAAATAGCGCTTTCTGCACTTCAAACCAAAGATAACTCAAATCTCAGGCGTGATAGAAAAAAACGGTTGCCAGATTCCAAATCGGCGTCCTTTAATTAGTCAAAAAAAAGTTATCCGAGACCAAATTCGAATTTTTGTGTTGCACAGTATTTCCTATCCATTTTGTGATATACTGCCGTCCTAAGCAAGAATGCTGTAACTCCAATTTTCCAAAAAAATGAATTTTACGGCGTTGTTTGGGTCATCTCGGTTCAGTCCGTCAACCCACAAGAACAGGTTGCATTATACCTTAATTTTCCCTATAAAAACAACTACGACTTTTTTCGTTTCTCCCAGCCGTACACATAAACATAAACACAAAAACTCATTTTACAAAAAATAAAAATTTATTGGAGTTACGGCATTCTTTCTTAGGACGGCAGTATAGGTACGTGTACAAACATAAAAGTTAGAAAATAATTTTTTTTTTTTTAAACATTTGAGGTTATATAATATTTAGAACAAGGAGGTCCTTTGCCATAAAACCTTATAAGGCAGCAGAAAGCCCTATCCTTTGACTTCAAAACCCAAAAAGAAAAAATCCACGTTTCTTCGATATTTCAGCTTACGATAATTCGAAGACGAAGAACGTTATCAACGTAACCTAAACTGATTTTTGAAGCAAAAGACTGGGACTTTAAGATGCGTTATCAAAATTTGTGGTCAAGGACTTGTTTATTTGGTTATGTATATACCTCAAAAAAATAAACTTTTAGGTTAAGATTTCTCAAAAATATATAGCAATTCTAAGGCCGGATTCGGATTCAATATCAAATTTACATTGACAATAATTTTTCGTGTTTTCTTTAGTTCCTGATTTTCTAAAAAAACGCAAAAATTCATATTTTTTTCAACAAAAAAATTTAAAAAAAAATTGTTTAAATGGGAGCTATTCTTGATTCCGTCAGAAAGCATTTTCCGCGCGGAAACAAATTTTGCTTTTATTGATTCCGAAAAGTAGATACATCTGTCATCACTGTTCCGCAAAACAGATAAATTTGGCATTATTGTTTCCGCAAATAGTTTGACAAATTTAACAACCCTGACATCGAAGTGACGTTCATTTTTGTGTATTCTTGATTCCGACGGATAGATATATTTTAGTGTTTTCCTTCCGCGAAATTTTTGTGACGGAACGACAATAAAAAGTTAAAAATGTATGCTTTTTTGCTAATTTTACTGTTGTTATTGATAGGGAAAGTAAGCTAAATATTTAATAACAATTTTAAAACCTTTGCTACTACACAATAGTCGGTTTAATTAAAAATTAAAAAATTTATTTTTAGAATAAAACACAAAATTCATAAAAGAAACACTTCATTTTATTTAATTAAATAAAGGAAACAATTCATCTTTATTCTGATTAGATATACAACAACTTATAAAAAAAGAAGTCACTTACACATCCAACCCTCGCTGCGGTGACCAAATGATGAAATGTATGTATTCTCCTTTAACAAACACTTTTTTACAAAAAACAACTTTAGAGCAACAAGCGTCTTCACCGAACTCTAAAATGTATAGATAATTAATCCTTTAATTGCACTAAAATGCTATTTTATCCACTTGATGTTTACAAAAAATTATTAAAGATTCGTAATTTTTCTCTGTTGACACTTCTAATTTTTTTTTATCCTTTGTCATCTGTCAAAATGTTAGAGATGTTCTTATATCAGGGTTCCCAATATTTTCGTTCGATATTCCTCTACCGTCGGAATCAAGAATAGTAGTTTTCATATCGAACGATATTTCTTTCCGCGAAAATTTCCTTATCGAACGGAATCAATAATAGCACTCAATATCTCGTTAATACGATCAGGAAGAACCTTCAAAGATACCATTTTTGAATCTGCAAATAAACGGAAAAATAACTGCATGCTCAGTTTGTCAGTCAATTTTTGTCAAACCTTTTTTTTGATACAGAACAATGTGAAGACCATTTGGTAACTGAAATTCGACCCTGAAAATCGATTTGCTCGATGAGCGATTTAAAAAAAAAGTTTTTCTGTATATTCGGACCCCAGTAAAGAACTTTGCATCAAAAAACCTGGAGTCTGCCGACATCGAGGTAAAACCAAGTTACAACGAGCCGTGTAACTTAATTTTCCGCTTATATTTTAGGGTTTTCTCAAAAACGGCCCATGCGCGAACACTAAACTTAATTTTTTCTGTTTATTTATGACTTGAACTATAAAAGTCAATTGAGAAACTCATTTGTACGACCACGAATCTCAATTTCGACTTTGAGACACCGTGTGCATGAGAGGGTGTAACATCGAAATTTTAAAAAATGAGTCGTCAAGCAGCGATTATCGGTGATATTTCGTTTAAGTTACGGTCAATCCCTGCGCAAATTTCCTCAGTTTATTAATTTGAGTTCCATTGAGCATTTCGTTTGTGCGAATGGGATCCAAAATTAGGGCAGAATTACATCAAAGGCAAGTAGACTGATGGTTTTTGGTTTGGTGATGAAAGGCTTCTAGTAGAACACTAAAGTTCTGGTCTCGGGGCACGACACGGACAGCTTCCTCACTGCGCTGCGTGCTTAGTCCTTTCTGTATCCACATGTTTATTTTTGGTGCCGGTAATTTGGGTTTTGTTGACTTTATGGACCACAGCCGTATTAAAAATTTAGTTTAACTCACTTCTGCCCTAATTTTGGATCCCGATTGTCATAAGTAAAACGTTCAATGGTGTTTTGCTCTATGGAAGGAACTCAAATTAACATATTGAGCTGTTTTGTCACAGGGATTGACCGTTCTTGGAACGACTTAACACCGATACTTGCTGCTCGGTGACCCATTTCTTCCAAATTCACTTTTTTGTACCCTCATCTGCACAGGAGCACTAAAAATTGGCTGCAGCTGATTATGAGTGCCACACGGAGAACATGGAAAATTGAAGTCCGGTTGGATGTCGCTAGGCGCTTGGCTTAATGGAGAAATAAGAATCTACATGAAATAACCGATGACTTGAATTTCTGTTGCCGCATTTTGTTGCCGGTAAAAAATTTAATGTTTGAAATTTTCAATTTTTTGTTAGTTTATATTTTGTATTGGATTCTGACAAACATTACGTTTCTTACGTTTAAAATATCAGAAGGAAATCTGACAGAAATTTTATCTGTAACTTCGAGTGTGAAACAGAAACAATTTATCAGATTATTTATCTGCTAGATTACTATCAGCAACTTTATCTGAGAGCGGTGAAACAGGCCCTAAATGGCAAAAATTGCTTTCAGATTTTTTTCAGATTTTAAAGATTTCTTACTTGTTCTTACCATTTTTGTTAAGCTATATTTCGGAAACCAATGCGACTATGGATACAATTTTGACAAGCTAGAATAGATAAATGTGTATCTAGGCAATAATTTCATGAACTAAATAAAGCAAAAATTAAAAAGCACCTTTCTACCGTGGACTTATTACACTTTGCTATGAACATCAAGTGTTTGAAGCAAAAAAAAATCATTTTTGAAATGACAGATTTGATTATAAAGTGATATTTAAAAAAATAAAATAATGTTTGAAGTTGTGTTTTATTTTGATTGAAACTTTCTCAATTATGCATATCTTAACTATGAATTGTTTTTGCTTGTTTTAGAATGGCTTGATGAAGCACCATTAGGCAACATGGCTGACAAATCGGAAATTAGCCGAAATCTGAATAAAAATGTTTTATGGAATAACTTTAGTGGATCTACACATGCATACACAACTGGTCGTCGTCACATAGATTCAAATCTTAACAAAGTCAGACCAAAAGGTCCAAGTCAAACTCTTAAGGTAATAACAGTATTAATTGCAAATTTAAATAAAACCTTTATTTTATATTTTTGAAAAAACTTTTTACTCTTCGAAAAAAAAATACAGTGAACACGCGATAATATTAACCCAAATATCTGAACACTTTTTCCCTACCATTGACTACTTCAAATATGAACTTTGCGTAAAAGCTCTAAAATATGAACATAATTTTTCTTAAACTTGATAGCCCAGGAAAATAAGACGAAAAAAGAGCTGCTGTGCGAAAAAATTCCAAAAGAATTTTTTTTCACCGGAATTATATTCATTAATGTGTAAAAAGTCCATTGAAGTCCATTGTGCGCATAAAAAGTTATTCAGGTTCAAAGGTCGCTAAGATCAGTTTTTTGCAAATATCTCGCTAACGCAAACTTTTACAGAAAAATTTTTCTCCACAATTTTGTAACACAGGAAATTTCCTATTTAAAGATGAAAAAAATGTTTTCGTGTAGCTTATAGTTTAGAAGATAATCCAATTTAAAAAGTTGTGCACAGTTTTTATATGTAAATGCTACGTATAAGTTCATATTAAAATATCTTACTTTTAAAATTGCAAATACTCTTTAACGAGGAGTCGTACAAAAAAAAAAAAAATTAAAAAACCGTTCAAAAGATAATTGGATTCTGTATACACCGTATTAAATTTTTTTTGGAGTGACTCATGGTCCAAGAGATATTCTTCAAAAACCGTTAAGGTTTCGAAAATATTGGTTTTTGAAGGATATCTCTGAAACGGTAGTTATACGACAAAAAGCAACCGCATTAATTTTGAAGAGAATCACAAGATCTACAAAAAATAAGCCATATGTGTACACATTGAAGAACCCGTTTAGAAGATAATCAAAAAACCTTTAAATGGCAAAAAAACCGGTTTTTATTGAATAACTTCTAAACGGTTACTACAATGTGTACACATGTGGCTTATTTTTTGTAGATCTTGTACTGCTCTACAAAATTGATGCCATTGCTTTTGATCGTAAGGCTTACAGTTTCAGAGACGGTTTTGAAGAATATCTTTTAGACCATGATCGGCTTCAAGAAAAATTTAATGCGGTGAATACAGAATTCAATTATCTTTTGACCGGTTTTTTAATTTTTTTTTGTACGACTCCTCTTTAAAGAGTATTCGCAATTTTAAAAGTAAGATATATTAATATGAACTTATACGAAGCATTTACATATAAAAACTGTGCATAACTTTTTAAATTGGGTTATCTCCTAAACTATAAGCTACACGAAAACATTTTTTTCATCTTTAAATAGGAAATTTCCTGTGTTACAAAATTGTGGAAAAAAATTTGTCTGTAAAAGTTTGCGTTAGCGAGATATTTGCAAAAAACTGATCTTAGCGACCTTTGAGCCTGAATAACTTTTAATACACACAATGGACTTTTTACACATTATTAACCATGCAAAAATAAATATAACTCCGATGAAAAAAATTCACTTGGAATTTTTTCGCAGAAATATTCTTATTTTCCTGAGCTATAAAGCAGAATACGAATTTATTTCTAAATCTTTTTTTTATATGGAACCTGTGCAACTAACGAAATAAATAAAAAAGTTCCTTTAAATAAACGATTTTTTTTAATCGTTGCGCCTTCCGTAAATATGAAAAAATAGTTCGCGAGTACACTTAGTGGATTCCTTAAAACGTGTTAATGCCCCGAAAACCTCGTAGACTCTTGAGGAATATCCTCACTGCTTTTCGTAGATATGAACAATCTCGCAAAAATGAAAAGGCTTGGTTTTAATAAGTTCATATTATCGCGAGCGCACTGTAATCCATACAAAATCGTTGTTACGGATGTCATGTAACTTCTGAATAACTTGACCTATCGAAACCATATTTGCACTATATGTTTCTTTTTGGTTCACCAGAAGGCTCATAACTGTGCTTAGAGCGGATTGGGCGAGAAGCTGCACCCTCCATAAAAAGCACTCGAAATGCTATTTTTCGCTCTAATACCTTCAAAAAAAAAGTAGGGATTGAACTCCTCTTACAAAATACTCTTCCCAACTGAGCCCAACTACGTAAAATTATATGTTTTTATGTTTTAATGATTTTTGGATTTGGCATAAAAAATATGTCCTGAAAAATTTATTGACGAATACTTTTTGAGCTACGATAAGTTCGCTGAGGTGGTACTCGTTTATTTCTTTTTGAATGATGATTCACTTATTCTCCTACGATACTTCATTTTAAATATCATAAACATCAATCGCAATGGAGATAAGAAAACCTAAAATAACTAATGAAAAGTCGGAAAAATTTCGAAACCAAAATAGTAAGACATACGTTATGCGATTCCTTATGGCTTTCGGCGTCAACCCTAATCGGTAAAAATTTACAATGATTGCAAAACTGCATACAGAACGAATGCACCATCTGGTCAGACTGTTTCAGAGATTCCAGACTGGACATTTTTCTGTAGAAAACGAGCTACGAGAAGGTCGGCAAAAATCTTCGACCGATCAGAGAAATTTAGCACTGGTTAAAACTTTAATTCACTAAGATCAATGATTGACATATGAAATGATTGCTGGTGATTTGGCTTTAAATGTCATTTAAAATTTAAATTGGAAAATATGTACAAATCTACATTCTACTTTTTTTACTCATTCGTTAATGTATGGCTTCACAATGAGCTGCGAAATAGAAGTGGGTGAAAAAATTTGTAAAATATTTAACGAAAATCCAAATTGGACTTTCAAAGCAATTGCTAGAAAAGTTAAGGTTTTGCGTGTCAGTAGAAAGCAAGGAAGTGGAAAAAAGAAAGGTTTTGATAATCCTAATGCTGCCAAGAAGGTGATAGCTCTTCTTAAGAAAAATCCCAATATATCGGGTAGAAAAGTAGCTGAGAAAGTCCAATGCTCCGAGGCCTTTGTCAGAAAAGTTAAAAAGGAGGAAGGGCTTAGGTCATTTGCAGCTATGGTAAAAGAAATAGCACGATTGAGTTCATTTTTACAAAAAATGTATTTTATTTAGTAAGTCGAATATGTTTGGATTGTTGAAGTAAAAAATTAATTTGAAGTTCATATTCTTAAAAAAGCCACTAACATAAAATATTTTCTTTCACTTAGCTCTGTTAAAGCCATTTAAGCGTTTGAAGATGCGGAAATACCTGGAAACAGAATTAGCACACTTGTGAAGTCCTGTGGAAAAGGAAAGCAACCATATTGAATAACTTGCTTAAAACAACTTGTAATTAATTATAACGATAGTATTTTGTGGTGTGGCCACGATTTTTGATTGTTTCGCGACATCTACAAGGCAAGCCCTCCAAAAGTTTTTCGCATCTGCTCTTTGGACTGGAATACCAAGCTTGTTGAATTCTTGCTTAAAGTTCTTCCAAATTTTTATAGTTTTTCTATCCAAAAATATTTTTCACATAATTCCGAAGGTTCCCTATAGGGTTTAGATCAGGTCTTTGAGCTGGCCAGTCCAAAACATAGATTTTTTCAGACCCTACCCAGTTTTTCCCTAGTTTAGCTGAATGCTTTGGATCATTACCCTGCACAAAGATACAATTAACTGGCATGGAATCAATTAAAAATGGCTCCATCATATTCCGGAGTAAGCAAAAGTATCCGAATTGGTCTAATTTGCTTTCAATTTTGACCAATCGTCCCACTCCATGCCAAGAAAATGCGCTGCATATCATGACACAACTTCCACCGTGCTTAACGCCTTTGGTGGTGTACTTTGAGTTGAACTTTTAGCACTTTGGGCGATGCAAAATGTTTTCCCATCAGGTGCAATGCGATTAATTTTAGTTTCATCGCTCCAAATGCCAAGAATTCAACCGAAAATACACTATCACAACCGTCAAGTACGGTGGAGGTAGTGTCATGATATGGGACGTATTTCTTGGCATGGAGTGGGAACATTAGTCAAAATTGATGGCAAATTGGACCAATTCGGATACGATGAAGCCATTTTCATTTGATTCCATTAATCAAAATCAAAAATCGTGGCCACACCACAAAAAACTAACGTTATAAGTAATTACAAGTTGTTTTAAGCAAGTTATTCAATATGGTTGCTTTCCTTTTTTACAGGACTTCACAAGTGTGCTTTTTCTTTTTCCAGGTGTTTCTGCATCTTCAAACGCTTAAATGGCTTTAACAGAGCTAAATGAAAGAAAATATGTGAAGTTTTTGGTTTTTTTAGGCCTATGAATTCCAAATTAATTTTTTACTACAATAATCCAAACATATTCATTCGACAATCTAAATAAATTACATTTTTGTTAAAATAAACTCAATCGTGCTATTTCTTTTTCCATAGCTGTAAAGTCCAGAAAGTTCCGGACAGAAATTCCAAAAAAAAAAAAACGTAAAGGAAAAAAAGCGAGCCAAAATACTTTACCGAGAATTCATTTACAAATTTGACTGTTGCATTATGGACGATGAGACTTGCGTACTTGGTGACTTTTCGCAGCTTTCAGGTGTCGATTTTTATGTTGCAAATCATAGAGATAATGTTCAAGAAGAGTTTAAAACCCAAAAAAAGACGATGTTTCCAAAGAAGTTTTTGGTATGGCAGACAATCTGCAGCTGCGGTAGGCGAAGCAGTTCATTTGTTTCAACTGGGACGATTAAAACCGAAATATACATCCAGGAGTGCTTGCAAAAACGTCTTTTACCATTTATTAGATAGCATGAGTTCTCAACTTTTTTTTGGCCAGATTTGGCTTCATGCCATTACAGAAAATCTGCAGTTGAATGGTATGAAAAGAACATTGTAGAATTTGTGGCTAGATATGCAAATCCTCGTAGCTGCATAGAGCTCTAACTCATTGAAAAAGGATTATGAAGGACAGAAAACAGGTTGCTGAAAACACCAAAAGTTTTTCAGGAAAATGGTTGGTGTCAAGGAATTAAATCTCTGAAGATACGATTAAAAGTTGAATGGGAGCTGTTTCAGAAAAAATCAGTTTATTCATAAAAAACCAATAATATTTCATATATTTGTAATAAAAGCAAGTAGCCCAGGAAAATTAGAATATTTCTGGGAAAAAATTCCAAGTAAATTTTTTTAAAAAGTTGTGCACAGTTTTTATATGTAAATGCTTCGTATAGTTCATATTAAAATATCTTACTTTTAAAATTGCAAATACTCTTTAACGAGGAGTCGTACAAAAAAAAAAAAAATTAAAAAACCGTTCAAAAGATAATTGGATTCTGTATACACCGTATTAAATTTTTTTTGGAGTGACTCATGGTCCAAGAGATATTCTTCAAAAACCGTTAAGGTTTCGAAAATATTGGTTTTTGAAGGATATCTCTGAAACGGTAGTTATACGACAAAAAGCAACCGCATTAATTTTGAAGAGAATCACAAGATCTACAAAAAATAAGCCATATGTGTACACATTGAAGAACCCGTTTAGAAGATAATCAAAAAACCTTTAAATGGCAAAAAAACCGGTTTTTATTGAATAACTTCTAAACGGTTACTACAATGTGTACACATGTGGCTTATTTTTTGTAGATCTTGTACTGCTCTACAAAATTGATGCCATTGCTTTTGATCGTAAGGCTTACAGTTTCAGAGACGGTTTTGAAGAATATCTTTTAGACCATGATCGGCTTCAAGAAAAATTTAATGCGGTGAATACAGAATTCAATTATCTTTTGACCGGTTTTTTAATTTTTTTTTGTACGACTCCTCTTTAAAGAGTATTCGCAATTTTAAAAGTAAGATATATTAATATGAACTTATACGAAGCATTTACATATAAAAACTGTGCATAACTTTTTAAATTGGGTTATCTCCTAAACTATAAGCTACACGAAAACATTTTTTTCATCTTTAAATAGGAAATTTCCTGTGTTACAAAATTGTGGAAAAAAATTTGTCTGTAAAAGTTTGCGTTAGCGAGATATTTGCAAAAAACTGATCTTAGCGACCTTTGAGCCTGAATAACTTTTAATACACACAATGGACTTTTTACACATTATTAACCATGCAAAAATAAATATAACTCCGATGAAAAAAATTCACTTGGAATTTTTTCGCAGAAATATTCTTATTTTCCTGAGCTATAAAGCAGAATACGAATTTATTTCTAAATCTTTTTTTTATATGGAACCTGTGCAACTAACGAAATAAATAAAAAAGTTCCTTTAAATAAACGATTTTTTTTAATCGTTGCGCCTTCCGTAAATATGAAAAAATAGTTCGCGAGTACACTTAGTGGATTCCTTAAAACGTGTTAATGCCCCGAAAACCTCGTAGACTCTTGAGGAATATCCTCACTGCTTTTCGTAGATATGAACAATCTCGCAAAAATGAAAAGGCTTGGTTTTAATAAGTTCATATTATCGCGAGCGCACTGTAATCCATACAAAATCGTTGTTACGGATGTCATGTAACTTCTGAATAACTTGACCTATCGAAACCATATTTGCACTATATGTTTCTTTTTGGTTCACCAGAAGGCTCATAACTGTGCTTAGAGCGGATTGGGCGAGAAGCTGCACCCTCCATAAAAAGCACTCGAAATGCTATTTTTCGCTCTAATACCTTCAAAAAAAAAGTAGGGATTGAACTCCTCTTACAAAATACTCTTCCCAACTGAGCCCAACTACGTAAAATTATATGTTTTTATGTTTTAATGATTTTTGGATTTGGCATAAAAAATATGTCCTGAAAAATTTATTGACGAATACTTTTTGAGCTACGATAAGTTCGCTGAGGTGGTACTCGTTTATTTCTTTTTGAATGATGATTCACTTATTCTCCTACGATACTTCATTTTAAATATCATAAACATCAATCGCAATGGAGATAAGAAAACCTAAAATAACTAATGAAAAGTCGGAAAAATTTCGAAACCAAAATAGTAAGACATACGTTATGCGATTCCTTATGGCTTTCGGCGTCAACCCTAATCGGTAAAAATTTACAATGATTGCAAAACTGCATACAGAACGAATGCACCATCTGGTCAGACTGTTTCAGAGATTCCAGACTGGACATTTTTCTGTAGAAAACGAGCTACGAGAAGGTCGGCAAAAATCTTCGACCGATCAGAGAAATTTAGCACTGGTTAAAACTTTAATTCACTAAGATCAATGATTGACATATGAAATGATTGCTGGTGATTTGGCTTTAAATGTCATTTAAAATTTAAATTGGAAAATATGTACAAATCTACATTCTACTTTTTTTACTCATTCGTTAATGTATGGCTTCACAATGAGCTGCGAAATAGAAGTGGGTGAAAAAATTTGTAAAATATTTAACGAAAATCCAAATTGGACTTTCAAAGCAATTGCTAGAAAAGTTAAGGTTTTGCGTGTCAGTAGAAAGCAAGGAAGTGGAAAAAAGAAAGGTTTTGATAATCCTAATGCTGCCAAGAAGGTGATAGCTCTTCTTAAGAAAAATCCCAATATATCGGGTAGAAAAGTAGCTGAGAAAGTCCAATGCTCCGAGGCCTTTGTCAGAAAAGTTAAAAAGGAGGAAGGGCTTAGGTCATTTGCAGCTATGGTAAAAGAAATAGCACGATTGAGTTCATTTTTACAAAAAATGTATTTTATTTAGTAAGTCGAATATGTTTGGATTGTTGAAGTAAAAAATTAATTTGAAGTTCATATTCTTAAAAAAGCCACTAACATAAAATATTTTCTTTCACTTAGCTCTGTTAAAGCCATTTAAGCGTTTGAAGATGCGGAAATACCTGGAAACAGAATTAGCACACTTGTGAAGTCCTGTGGAAAAGGAAAGCAACCATATTGAATAACTTGCTTAAAACAACTTGTAATTAATTATAACGATAGTATTTTGTGGTGTGGCCACGATTTTTGATTGTTTCGCGACATCTACAAGGCAAGCCCTCCAAAAGTTTTTCGCATCTGCTCTTTGGACTGGAATACCAAGCTTGTTGAATTCTTGCTTAAAGTTCTTCCAAATTTTTATAGTTTTTCTATCCAAAAATATTTTTCACATAATTCCGAAGGTTCCCTATAGGGTTTAGATCAGGTCTTTGAGCTGGCCAGTCCAAAACATAGATTTTTTCAGACCCTACCCAGTTTTTCCCTAGTTTAGCTGAATGCTTTGGATCATTACCCTGCACAAAGATACAATTAACTGGCATGGAATCAATTAAAAATGGCTCCATCATATTCCGGAGTAAGCAAAAGTATCCGAATTGGTCTAATTTGCTTTCAATTTTGACCAATCGTCCCACTCCATGCCAAGAAAATGCGCTGCATGTCATGACACAACTTCCACCGTGCTTAACGCCTTTGGTGGTGTACTTTGAGTTGAACTTTTAGCACTTTGGGCGATGCAAAATGTTTTCCCATCAGGTGCAATGCGATTAATTTTAGTTTCATCGCTCCAAATGCCAAGAATTCAACCGAAAATACACTATCACAACCGTCAAGTACGGTGGAGGTAGTGTCATGATATGGGACGTATTTCTTGGCATGGAGTGGGAACATTAGTCAAAATTGATGGCAAATTGGACCAATTCGGATACGATGAAGCCATTTTCATTTGATTCCATTAATCAAAATCAAAAATCGTGGCCACACCACAAAAAACTAACGTTATAAGTAATTACAAGTTGTTTTAAGCAAGTTATTCAATATGGTTGCTTTCCTTTTTTACAGGACTTCACAAGTGTGCTTTTTCTTTTTCCAGGTGTTTCTGCATCTTCAAACGCTTAAATGGCTTTAACAGAGCTAAATGAAAGAAAATATGTGAAGTTTTTGGTTTTTTTAGGCCTATGAATTCCAAATTAATTTTTTACTACAATAATCCAAACATATTCATTCGACAATCTAAATAAATTACATTTTTGTTAAAATAAACTCAATCGTGCTATTTCTTTTTCCATAGCTGTAAAGTCCAGAAAGTTCCGGACAGAAATTCCAAAAAAAAAAAAACGTAAAGGAAAAAAAGCGAGCCAAAATACTTTACCGAGAATTCATTTACAAATTTGACTGTTGCATTATGGACGATGAGACTTGCGTACTTGGTGACTTTTCGCAGCTTTCAGGTGTCGATTTTTATGTTGCAAATCATAGAGATAATGTTCAAGAAGAGTTTAAAACCCAAAAAAAGACGATGTTTCCAAAGAAGTTTTTGGTATGGCAGACAATCTGCAGCTGCGGTAGGCGAAGCAGTTCATTTGTTTCAACTGGGACGATTAAAACCGAAATATACATCCAGGAGTGCTTGCAAAAACGTCTTTTACCATTTATTAGATAGCATGAGTTCTCAACTTTTTTTTGGCCAGATTTGGCTTCATGCCATTACAGAAAATCTGCAGTTGAATGGTATGAAAAGAACATTGTAGAATTTGTGGCTAGATATGCAAATCCTCGTAGCTGCATAGAGCTCTAACTCATTGAAAAAGGATTATGAAGGACAGAAAACAGGTTGCTGAAAACACCAAAAGTTTTTCAGGAAAATGGTTGGTGTCAAGGAATTAAATCTCTGAAGATACGATTAAAAGTTGAATGGGAGCTGTTTCAGAAAAAATCAGTTTATTCATAAAAAACCAATAATATTTCATATATTTGTAATAAAAGCAAGTAGCCCAGGAAAATTAGAATATTTCTGGGAAAAAATTCCAAGTAAATTTTTTTAAAAAGTTGTGCACAGTTTTTATATGTAAATGCTTCGTATAGTTCATATTAAAATATCTTACTTTTAAAATTGCGAATAGTCTTTAACGAGGAGTCGTCCAAAAAAAATTAAAAAAACCGTTCAAAAGATAATTGAATTCTGTATACACCGTATTAAATTTTTTTTGGAGTGACTCATGATCCAAGAGATATTCTTCAAAAACCGTTAAGCTTTCGAAAATACTGGTTTTTGAAGGATTTCTCTGAAACGAGAAGTCATACGATACAAAGCATGCATCAATTTTGTAGAGAATCACAAGATCTACAAAAAATAAGCCATATGTGTACACATTGAAGTAACCGTTTAGAAGTTATTTAATAAAAACCGGTTTTTTGCCTTTTAAAGTTTTTTTTGAATATCTTCTAAACCGGTTTTTTGCCTTTTAACGGTTTTTTTGAATATCTTCTAAACGGTTACTTCAATGTGTACACATATGGCTTATTTTTCATAGATCTTGTGATTCTCTACAAAATTGATGCTGTTGTTTTTTATCGTATGACTTACAGTTTCAGAGATATCCTTCAAAAACCAGTATTTTCGTAACCTTAACGGTTTTTGAAGAATATCTCTTGGACCATGAGCCACTCCAAAAAAAAATTTAATACGGTGTATACAGAATTCAATTATCTTTTGAACGGTTTTTTTAATTTTTTGGACGACTCCTCGTTAAAGAGTATTCGCAATTTTAAAAGTAAGATATTTTAATATGAACTTATACTAAGCATTTACATATAAAAACTGTGCACAACTTTTTAAATTGGGTTATCTCCTCAACTATAAGCTACACGAAAACATTTTTTACATCTTTAAATAGGAAATTTCCTGTGTTACAAAATTGTGGAGAATATTTTTTGTAAAAGTTTGCGTTAGCGAGATATTTGCAAAAAACTGATTTTAGCGACCTTTGAGTTTGAATAACTTTTTATGCGCGCAATGGACTTCAATGGCCTTTTTTCATCATGATTTAATAAAGTCAATTCCGGTGAAACAATTCATTTGGAATTTTTTCGTCTAATTTTCCTGGGCTTAAACATGTATAAGATTTCTCTCAAAAAAACGTGTATTTCTTGTTTTAATGTCAATTAGTTTCAAAGTTATTTGAGTTAATTCGTGCACTAATTTCATCGTGCGCAAGCCTTATGTATCTTCAGAAAATATCAAAAACAGTATTTCTGCTTACTTAGGTTAGGATATCTCAAAAACCATATAAGATAGAAGAGCAATTCTGAGGCCAGTAAAGATTTTCGAAATTTTTTATTCCAAGTACTTGCTTGCCTAGAGAAGAAAATGGTAATTTTTTTGGAGAGAAAGTATTTTGTGTATAGTTTTATTGAAAACCCCGATTTCTAATCAGTAAAGCATTTTCTCCTGAAATCTAAAATTAAGTTTGAAAAATCTGGTCGCATTTTGGATAAAACTGGGGTAATCGATATTTGTTTAAGTAATGAGTGAGCTAGTGAGATTCTTGCATTTGCAAGGTTTTAATTGTAAATGTTAGATTTCTAACATTAATATGCGGATTCACCTTTTTAAATATTAAATGATTTTCGCTAATTTAAATGATTTTAATTTCTTTTTAAGACTGCTATTTGTGAAAATCATTTAATGTTTGAAAAGGTGAACCCGCCTATTAATGTTAGAAATCTAACATTTACAATTAAAACCTTGCAAATGCAAGAATCTCACCAGCAGTAAAACCTAATTTGAGAGTGCATTCAACATAATAACAATTAAGAAATATTTGCAATGAACACAGCTGATAGCAACAAGTGTACTTACATAAACAACAGCAGTGTTATTTATGTGAGGATCTTTGATAAGGTAGATCGTTCCGTCAGCGTGGCTTAAGTGTAGAGGTCTCTGTATTATTTCATTAGAATACAGAAAGCTGCGGTTCGATTCTAGTAAGTAGCAAGGATTAACTAAAATAGGTCTGATTACGCCATATGCATACATATACATATATATAAATATATACATGTGTATGTGGTAATAGCCGAAACATATGTCACCAATTTCCAAGTTAATATTTGTAGCGTCGGTTGTTCATGGCAAATTTTACTGTAAAAAATTCGTATTAATGGAATACTAAAATAACACGCTTCAACACAAAATTTGGAATGGGTTCTAACCTAGCATTTTCGATTACCATTGGAGAGTTGAAAAAAACTGCCAAAGGATTTTTCGAAGTTCGGTCGTTAAGCGGCGCTATAACGGTTCAGAGTTCGAAAAATCAA
Source organism: Calliopum simillimum (assembly GCA_951812925.1). Lineage (NCBI taxonomy): Eukaryota > Metazoa > Arthropoda > Insecta > Diptera > Lauxaniidae > Calliopum > Calliopum simillimum. The sequence goes on along the minus strand of OX638372.1, from coordinate 79,903,949 downwards.
GTACTATCCGGCCTGTTCCGTAATCCGTGTAATTTCAACTACTTTTAATTTCGAAGACTTTTTGATTACTTTTTATTTTCGATGTGGATGTGAAGCCTATTCAACGACTGTTCAAGACGTTTAACTTTTCACAGTAGAAACGTAAACTTTTTAGCTTTCAGTTAAAAAATACACACAAGTAAACAAGATTTATGAATCAAAATGCTTTTTATTAAATTTATTAACTTTAATTGAGTTTCACGTTAAAAACGGCTGCTGCATTGCACTTGAAATTATAACTGCTCACAATTTTGTCTGTCAAAATAATGTATTAGACGAGATGCCCAATTATGGGGTTTCCTCTGATTTGAGGAAATTTCAGAAAGTTTTTTTTCATGCTCAGTGCATTTAATTGGGCTAATTAGATGTTCTATTGCAATTTAAGACATAAAATCAGGTGGCATCCTGTTTTCGAACTATTCTTACTAACACCATGAAATAATGAAATGTCAAATAATTCACACAAACACTGACTTCGAAAATGCCAATTTGCCGACTTTTTACTTGTCAGCGGAAAAAATATTTTTTTAGTTAGAGTTTTTTATTCCAGCAATATTTACAATATTGCATTTGCAATAAAAATTAGAATTACTCGCTAAAAAAGGGAAAAACTCTCGAGCTTATACTTGCGTATTTTTTTTTTAAATTTGATCGGTAAAATAGCTTTAAAAAAGCAAAATTAATTGAAAAGTCGTAGCATAATGCCGACTTTTGAAAAAGTTTTGCATTCCACTTTTTATCCACTTTCACGTGAAAGTGGAATTGGGAACAGGGCGGTATGGAAAAAATCGTACTTTTAGGTTAAAAATTCAAATTTTTTACATAAAATCTTCATTTCTGGTTTATGATGTCTTCTGAACATAACTTAATCATACTCTAATGATTATTTTCTTCCCAAATATTAAAAGCATATCTTGTACCGTTTTGGATAAATTTACAGAAAACTGTGAAAAATTAAAAAATACCCTCAATTTTGCATTTTTTCCCTCCCACATCAATGCAAATTTTGGGATGGGTTCTAGTAGAGTATTTTTGATTGCCATTGATGAGTAGAAAAAAACTGTCAAAAGGTTCTTCGAAGTTCGGTCTTAAAGCGGCGCTTTAACTACTCGAAATTCGAAAAATCGTACTTTTAGTTTAAAAATTCAAATTTTTTACATGAAATCTTCATTTATTGTTTAGGATGTATTCTAAATATAACTTAAACATACTTCAGTGGTTTTTTTTTTTTTTTTTTTTTTTTTCTAAGATGTTAAAAACATACCTTGCACCGTTTTGGATAAATTTACCGAAAACTGAAAAATTAAAAACTGCCCTCAACTCCGCATTTTTTCCCTCCCATGATTAATGAAAAATTTGGGATGGGTTCTAGTAGAGCATTTTCGATTGCCGTTAGTTAGTAGAAAAAAATTTCGAAGTTGCGTCGCTATATACAGTTGGCTTGAACGAAAAAAAGGTGTTCCCCGCAGGGTTTGATCTGCTGACTATAAAGTAGCTAAAGCAACGAAAATTTGCTGAACTGTGCTGCGTCAGTTATAGCGTTTTACATTTTGGGCTTACTGCTTGCTGTGCTATTTTTCAACGAACGAAGTCAAAGCAATTCAAGCAAGCACATTTTTGTTTTTGTGCTCTGCTATTGCTTTTGTTATTGAAAAAAGCAAAGTTTTAACCAAGCAAGCACAAACACGAAGCGAAGCGTAACTCCGTTTGTGCTTTTGCTTTTTATTTAACTCGGCTGTTTGAACTTCTGCTTTTCGCTGTACACAGCAGAAACAACTTTCAGGATTGCCACATGTTTTTTTTTTTTAAATTTGCTTAAACCATACCTACATCTCAAAAAAAAAATTAATTTTAGCCTTAAACCGCTTAGATAAACTTATAAAAAATCCAACATATTTTTTTAGGGCTGCCACCTGGTTTTTTTTATAAAATCAAAATTTTTTTCAATAAAATGCTTAAAATCATCATTTTCTCTCAATAATTTGACATCTTGGATCCAAAAACGACGAAACAAAAATTTAGGGTTGCCAGACGTTTTTCACAAAATTGCATTTCTTTGTTAACTTTCTTTATTGGATGTTTTAGAATCGACCCAAAAACCCATAGTAAATTTTTTGGGGTTGCCACCTGGTTTTTTTAATAAAATCAAAATTTTTTCAATAAAATGCTTAAAATCATAATTTTCTCTCTATAAATTGACATCTTGGGTCCAAAAACGACGAAACAAACTTAAGATTCTTTTTCTATTCACTTTCTTTTTCTACTCACTTTCTATTTCTATTCACTAAGGACTTCAAAACACAACTGGCTGCTGTGTACAGCGAAGTTACGCTTCATTTGCTTGTGGTTGCTTGGTTACGACTTTGTAATTTCCAATAAAAAAAAAAAACCAAAACATATTTGCATGGCTTGCTTTTCTATAACTTTCAATAAAGAAAGTTGACTAAGAAATTCAATTTTGCGATAAAACGTCTGGAAACCCTAATATGGCAACCCTAAATTTTCGTTTCGTCGTTTTTGGACCCAAGATGTCAATTTATAGAGAGAAAATGATGATTTTAAGCATTTCATTGAAAAAAATTTTGATTTTATCAAAAATACCAGGTAGCAACCCCAAAAAATTTACTATGGGTTTTTGGGTCGATTCTATAACATTCAATAAAGAAAGTTAGTAAAGAAATGCAATTTTGCGAAAAAACTTCTGGAAACCCTAATATGGCAACCCTAAAATTTTGTTTCATCGTTTTTGGACTCAAGATGTTGATTTATAGAGAGATAATGATGACTTTAAGCATTTTATTGAAAAAAATTTTGATTTTATTAAAAAAATCTGGTGGCAACCCCAAAAAATTTACTTTGGGTTTTTGGGTCGATTCTACAACATTCTTTAAAGAAAGTTAACGAAGAAATTCAATTTTGCGAAAAAACGTCTGGCAACCCTAATATGGCAACCCTAAATTTTTGTTTCGTCGTTTTTAGACCCAAGATGTCAATTTATAAAGAGAAAATGATGATTTTTAGCAATTTATTGAAAAAATTTTGATTTTATTAAAAAAATCAGGTGGCAACCCTAAAAAAATATGTTAGATTTTTTATAACTTTATCTAAGCGGTTTAAGGCTAAAATTATTTTTTTTTTTTTTTAATGTATGTTTCAAGCTAATTTTACAAAATAAAACCAGGTGGCAACCTGAATGTTTTTGTTTCTTTTTGCTATTGCTTCGTTCTCTTTCGAAAAGCATAGCGGCAGCGAAGCAAACATTTTGAAATTATCGACTTCAACTGTAGCAGCAAGCGATCGGATTTCGTAAAAGAGCTTTGGCTCTGCTACTGCTTATGAATTGAAAAAACAGCACAGCACAGCAGACAGTTCAATTTTAAATTTGTGCTTCGACTGTAGTGCTGTGCTGCGTAATTTTTCTATAGTCGCAGCACAGCAAATCAATAGGCTAAAAAATAGCTCAGCAAAATCAAACCCTGGTTCCCCGATGACGCCAAAAACTAAGTACGTACTTCGACTCTCCAGGCCATATATAATCAGAATATAACTTTTACAAAATCGTATCAGATACCCTTTGCGGTTTTCTATATCTTTTATGTTGCGACATCATCCATATATCTGTGGCAACAACCCAGAGTAGCTTAAGGGGACATTCGCTTTTGTAATTGAAAAGAAAAACACTTTTTAAAAATTTTATTATGAAAAAACTATTATATTTATTGACTAAATTTCTTTTGGACATTGTTAAACACTGTTTAAGAAATATGAAAAAAAAAATTTTTTATTTTTAGTTTCCCTTAGCTGCTGTAGAGGGCGCCATCCAAAAGTTACTTTTTAAACGGTAAGAAATATTTTAGACCTCCTGTAACAGATTTTTGAAAAATTCAAAATGGATTTTATTCTTGAGACCCAAAACTATACAATAAGCCTTTAAAATTCATACTTTTTTTATATTTTGAAGTTTTTGTATGAATATTTATGAAAAATGCGAAAAAATTGAGGGACTTAGCCTCAAAAAATGCCCCGTAAAAAAAAGGGGGGCGTATTTTTTAAAACTTTCAGAGGTTTATTGTTTAATATTTTTTATAAGTAATCGAATGCTTTTAGTAGATTCGGAGAAAAATTTCCTACCAGTTTGAAAAGTAACTTTTGGATGACGCCCTCTACAGCAACCAAGGGAAACTAAAAATAAAAAATATAAAATTTTTTTCATATTTTTTGTTCAAAAGAAACTTTGTCAATAAATATAATAGTTTTTTCATAATAAAATTTTTAAAAAGTGTTTTTTTGTTTTCAATTACAAAATTGAGTTTTCATGCTATAATTATTCAGGTTTTCAAAAGGCTTATTTCTGTTCAACCTTTTTCAAAAAATATCGTATTCAAGCAAAGTTATGATGCTTTATTTTATAGCTTAAGTTTTTTCAAATAATTATACGTTTGCCAAAACATCTTAAGTCAAGTAAGTTTCCGGACATTTGTTTTACTGTTCTATAATTCTTTTAACAAAAAAACTTAAAAAATTGATTTTTTTTAATTGAACTTTTAGTCATATATTTGCAAAGATCGATTTACATATAAATCTATCAATGCATTTTTCTAACACATAATTATGACAAATCAAGGAACGGATTAAAAACACGGCTATAGTGACATATGTTTCGTCTTTCGCCTTTTCAATTATAATTAATTTAGTAAAATAAATATAATTATAATTACAACAAAAATAGTCTGATGAGTCTTTGTGGCGAAAGACGAAACATATGTCACTATAGCCGTGTT